>JBBPBX010048557.1:0-25700 GCA_038048925.1 Garcialebias charrua | reverse complement strand
CTTCACCTTTTAATCAACTCTTACTAAACTGGCGGGAACCCACCCAACACTGCTTTATATACCCACATACATCCGGTCCTCTGGACCTTTCACAATAAAAGCATCCTGTAATACATGCGGTCCACTGGGTGTGAGTAGAGCCCCCTAGTGGTCCACTACAACCTCTGATTTTACCCTCAAATGATGTCCCTATTGAGTTTTTTGATTCCTATAAATATTTGGGTATCCTGGTCGATTCGCATCTCTCTTTTAAACTACACGTGGAAAACCTAGTGAAGAAACTGAAAGTTAAACTGAGTTTCTTTTTCAGAAATAGATTATGTCTAACACTGAATGTTAGGAAACACCTTGTATCTGTGACTTTCCTTCCCTCCATTGATTACGGTGACATTCTCTATATGAATGCTCCTACAAGCACCCTGCAGATGTTGGATGCTGTCTATCATGGTGCACTAAGGGGGGTCTCTGCGACGCACATATGACGTAACATCCGACCCGTGCCGACCGGTGGAAAAGGGGCATTAAAGCTGCAGTATGTAACATTTTTTATAAACATATTTCTTCACTGTCACTATCTCCTGACAGACTGATGTTAGCCAGGTAATCTCTGAAAAAAAAAATATATATATATATTGTCCCCTTGCTTCTCCAGGTGGTAAATAAGCATTTCTAAAAAGAAAAAGTGACCCGCCGTTTTCCAGCCAGTAAAAACAGAGTTTGTAACCAGCCAATAAAAACAGAGCTTGAATTTGAATCAGCCAATAAAAACAGAGCTTGAATTTGAATTTGAACAGACCACAAGGGGGCAGAGCCATATATGGCTCTGAGGGGGAGGGATCAGAATGCTTTGCCTGTTGAAATTTTTTCTAAGTGCTGCAGTTCTACAGAAACTGCAGACTGAACCTTTAAAGATTCATAACTGGCTGCGATTATCATACCCACCACTGCAACCAGTATTCACTGGTTAACTGGTCACCATTAACCTCACGCAGACTCTTCCACTGGTACATTTTCATCTTTTAATTACTTCTTGGTCTGCTGCATTCATACATCTCCTCCTACATGTCTGCGTGAGTGCAGCTACAGCATGCACTCTCAGGACATCATCACCTGCAGTGTTCCATCAGTGAGGACTGAACTTGGCAAAAGGACCTTCTCCTACTCTGCTCCTGCTTCCTGGAATATCTTACAAAAAGATCTGAAGCTCTCGGCCTTGACCTCTCTACAGTAAATGGTTTTAAGAATCTGTTGGAATCCTGGCAAAAACCCAATGCAGACATGTTCCTGTTACTGATTACTGCTACTGATTTTCTACATCTACTTTATAATGTTTTTGTTACTTTAATATTTTGTTTTTAATTTGTAAAATAAAAAAATCTGTATTTCTCTTTTATATTTGTCTGTTGTTGATTGTTTAAGGACATTTCTACTGTTATTGTTGTCATCACTCTTTAGTTTTGAAGAGTTATGACACTGTTTTATACACCGTTTACTGATTTTATATGCTCAGGAAATGTTACTGTTTGATTAAACTATTCTCTCTGGACTTTAGACAAACACGAATTACATGGTTTACTAGTTTAGTTAGCTTAGGAGCCCATTTTTCATATAATCATAACTTAATCAAGTAGTTTCTCTTCATCCAGTGCAGGTAACATAGTTACTGCCGCTGGTCCACAGACAACAATACATTGTGCTCGGTAACCAGAACACATCACACATAATATATATACTATGATAGACTACATTATTACTTAAAGGCTAATACACTTAGAGTTCACATCTAGAAAACAGCTTTACTGATTTAAGACTCTGCTCGCACATCCATCTAGAGATAACGCACACCAGAACACCATATCTTAGTCAGAAGAGAGGCCACTGACCTTCGTTGTCATGGTAACAGCCAAGGTCCTATCTAAAGCCCGAGATACACTGAAGCGTCCTCCGTATACGCGCGTATACGCGCGTATTTTGTGCGTATGTTTTCGCTGCTATACTTCAGAAACTATCAGCTTTCAAACGCTCGCGTTCTCCTTGTTGTAATATGAGCAGCTGCACACGGAGGGGACTCAACTGAGCTCGCTGATTGGTCACTTGCTGACACGCCTACTGAATTGATTGACAGCGTTCAGTCAGCTGAAAGTGAAACCTCGAGAATGCATCATGAGCAGCTCGCTGGACTTCTGCGGTGTTCTGATACGGTGTTTCTACTATATATGTTATAAAAAGTTCTCTCAGAAATAAAAATAATAACAGGGAGCGCTTTTCCTGCAGCACACAGCCCACCAGGGAATATTTAAAACATTGCGCACCCAGGTAGGACCTGAATTCATTCATTTCAATCATCGAGTGAACGGAGGAAGAAGCGGTTACTTGACTTTAGGCAAAAAAACAAAAGAAAAGGCCCGATCAGCGATAAAGAAGGGGAATTTATTTCATTTGTGTAACATACAAAACAGTCCGGCGCCGGGGAAGTTTATGTTCAGACACCGCGCATCGCGTATGCGTAGTAAAAAAAAACTTTTGCGCGTACGTGCCCTGAGGGGCTACGCTTTTGCCACAGCGTATGTACGCTGCGTATAGGCGTATCGTGAGGACGCTCGAGTGTATCTCGGGCTTAAGGTATAAGAGAAACCCGCAACAGAGCTCGGAGAGCACTTTGGAGGGAACGCTGCAATAGGAAGGTTCTGCATTTCTGCTCCCATTTATATGCATATAAATGTATTTTATGTCTGTACTCTGATTAATCATAACCCTTATGCCTGTCATAATAAATTCTTTTTTATACAAATACTCTCTCTCTCTCTCTCTCCTTTTGAGCATGTCAAAGAGTTTAGGACTCTTCAGTTTGTAGCAGGTCGCTCTTGTTAATGAGTCCTCGAGGCTCAATGAGATTAACCTGACGAAATAAAGGTTGAATGAATGAATATGTCCAATCTTCTAATTTCCTTTGCTGCATAATGTACATTGCATTTATTCTAGCGTTAGGTAAATGTATCTTGAAGGAAAATAGCACTTAAATAAAAGTCCAACAAGGATATTCATTTAGAATTAAGAATAACTCACCCTGGACTACCTACTACCTACTAGTTTTTGCTACTTTTTTCTTTTTTTTTATTGTTTAATGTAATTGTATCATTGCTGTTCATCATTTTTTAGTTTGTAGCAGGTCGCTTTCGTAAATGAGCCCTCGAGGCTCAATAAGATTTACCTGACTAAATAAAGGTTGAATGAAAATTGTTTTCACAAATATTCAATGAAAAAAACTAACAGTTAAGTAAAATTAAAATAGTAATCAAAACTTTTGGAATTGTAATGATTTCTTTTTTTAAACAAAAACGTTTGTTTAAAAACTTTATTTTTAATAAAATAACTAATTTTTCTCTCGTGAACAGTTATTTTCAAAACAAACTTTTATTATTTTATTTTTATTACATGTTTGTGCTGCTGTGTGGAGTAATGTTTTTCTATGATATTAGTGCTTAGTGTATTTTTAGTTGATATTTTTCTTAGTTCACATCTTAGATGTATTACTGAACTGGGAGCCTGTGTAAATAATCTTGTTTATCACATGTACCACATGTGGTGCAAATGACAATAAAGGTTCTCTCTGACTCTCACTCAGAGACAATAGCTGTGTTTCCATCCATTTTCATTTCGAATTTTGAGCTAATTTTTTTAATCTCGCAAATATGTAAATACAAATTAATGCGAAGCAGAAGTGTTTCCATCTGCTGGCTTGTAGCGCATCTACCAAGCCACGCACAGCGTCATTACGTCAGACGTCAGCGTCATTACGTCAGACGTCAGCACTGCGCATGTCTACAGTAAACAGGAAGTAGCGGTTGAAAACAGAACCCGGCCACACATCTCGTCAAAATGGAGAGAATATTTCAGGTACGTGTTGCTATCGGGCAAGTTGTATTTATTCTGTCATGCCAACTAGTTTTAGCGATGTTACATGTTGTCCGGAGCGGAAACAGCTGAACGTCACGTGACGTGAATGTTCGCTACGGCAGAACTGAGTCGGAAAATCTGTTTCCATCTGTCGTTTTGCGCATCTGCTCATTTTCGTAGATCCCAAAAACCACCTCAAGCGAGCGTATAAACTTTTTGGCGAACTTGAGAAAGTAAATACGGATTTTGCCGTTTCCATTAAGCTTTTCTGCTGCGATACTTCAAAATGCGCAGCTAGAAACCTTGATGGAAACACGGCTTGTGACTAGATAAAATCTTGGCACCTTCTTGTGAGGGGTATTGTCTTTCAAATTGGGTGTTTAACCAACCAGCCAACTGTCAGGACACTGTCCTCCTGTCTAAATCTCCGCCTGCTCCTAAAACAGCCAATCAGTGATTCAGTGGGCGGTTCTTGGATTTGCCAACTGAGATTGAATATTGTCACACTGAACCGCAGGTGGGGAGGCTGAAAATGAAAAGGCAGTTTGCTCTGTAGCTCAATGACAATTAGCAATGTTGAATAAGAAAATGAAAATGATTTAATCTTAATTTTATTTCTGACTCAAAAAAGGCAGCTTGACTTTGAAATGAAAAAGCATTTCTGCTATTTCATTTTAATTTTCAAAATTGACATTTCAAAATGAATTTTGGCCACTTTTTACAAAGACATATATTGAAAATTAAATGTTAAATGTTATTTTACTTATCATTTTAATTAAGTTACAAATTGAGCAGTCTCGAAGAAGAAAATTAAAATGAAGTTTGGTTTATTCATTTTAAATTTTATTTATGACTCAAAAAAGGCAGCTTGACTTTGAAATGAAAAAGCATTCCTGCTAAACCATTTTAGTTTTCATTACGTCTCAAAACCGCTTCCATAAGAAATGTCATGTTCAGGGGTCTGCAACCTTTTTGATCCAAAGAGCCATTTCTGCTCCTTTGTTCACTAAATTAAACGTGACCGGAGCCACAACACCTGCTGCAACTGGGATTTTCAACTGGTGGCCCACGGACCACTTTAAGTTTGTTGGAGGACGTTTTTCTGGCCAGCAGGAGTGACTTTATAAAACTTAACATTTCTAATGATTTTTAACATTTACTGATATTTTTACATTTTAAGATAAAATAAAAGACAAGATTCTTGTAAAGAAGGAAAAATTAATATAGTTTTGCCCAGTTTCTAAAAACTAAAACGATAAACTATGCAGGCCTATGTGATTTATTTTTTTAACTGTAGAAAAATTAGGTATCCTACTTAAAAGAAATAAAGCATAAAGTGAAAGTATGTTTTACTCCTTGTAATGTAGGAAAACTTCTAAAACTAACCCTTCCAGTTGTTATAAGAACCAATAAAATTCAGTTTTATGTCAGTTTTGGTCAAAGCTTGAAAGAGCCGTTGCAGAGGGACCAAAGAGCCGCATGTGGCTCCTGAGCCACAGGTTGCAGACCCCTGGTCATGTTGGATGAATAATATATTTATAATTCTGATTTCTTTTCCCCAATCTATTGAATGTTTTAAGCTGCATTAAGCAAAAGGGGTGACAGCCTGAACGAACCAGATGAACATGAGACGTTTCCTTACATTACCAAAACCTCTCTTTACTTGATACATTTTATGTATCCTTGCATGAAAGTACCGCATTATGACTTTAGAAAGTGGCTGCTCAGCTAAAATGTATTTAAATGGGGTCTGGTCCCATGCGACTTGGTGGACAAGCCCCTCTAGTGGTCTGCTGAACTTTGGATTATTATTTTTTGAGTTTGCAGCATCTTATTCACAGTTGTTTAGGTGTTTTTTGTATTTGCATTTTTTTCTTTGTTTTCATTTTTGGATTCTGTGTTTCTTTATCTACTTTCTATGATTTCAGATTTCTTCTGCTGATTTTTTTGTTGTTGTTTATTTTGGAGTTTGCATCACTTATATGTTTGCTGGCAATATTAACTCTTTGCAGCTTGTTTGCACCTGTCACCCACTGTGGAGGCCAGAGTCCTCAGCAACTAGTCGTGAAAGACTTACCTCTTCTGAGGTCAATTGAACTAGACTTTAATAGAAGCTCTAAAAGTGAACCATCATCTAGTGGTGGTCAAATATAAAAATAAAAAGTTTGGTAACAAAGGTACAAAGAAAAATATTGCTGAAAGGAATGTGTTATTTTATATGAGAAGAGATTAAAAAAGACAAAGCAAGGGTTATTATTTACAGCTAAACTACTTTCATCTGGTGTGGATTTTCATGTGTCTGTTTAAATGTGACTTCCGTCCAAACCTGCGTCCACAAAGATCACAAGCAAATGTTTTCTGTCCTGTGTGGACTATCATGTGTGAGTTTAAAACTGACTTCTGTCCAAACCTGTGTCCACAAAGATCACAAGCAAATGCTTTCTGTCCTGTGTGGACTATCATGTGTCTGTTTAAAACTGACTTCTGTCCAAACCTGCGTCCACAAAGATCACAAGCAAATGTTTTCTGTCCTGTGTGGACTATCATGTGTGAGTTTAAAACTGACTTCTGTCCAAACCTGTGTCCACAAAGATCACAAGCAAATGCTTTCTGTCCTGTGTGGACTATCATGTGTGAGTTTAAATGCTGACTTATGTCCAAACCTGCGTCCACAAAGATCACAAGCAAATGCTTTCTGTCCTGTGTGGACTATCATGTGTTTGTTTAAAGCTGACTTCTGTCCAAACCTGCGTCCACAAAGATCACAAGGAAATGTTCTCTGTCCTGTGTGGACTATCATGTGTTGGCTTAAATGTGACTTCAGTCCAAACCTGCGTCCACAAAGATCACAAGCAAATGTTTTCTGTCCTGTGTGGACTATCATGTGTCTGTTTAAATGTGACTTACAGCCAAACCTGCGTTCACAAAGATCACAAGCAAATGCTTTCTGTCCTGTGTGGATTTTCATGTGTCTGTTTAAAACTGACTTCAGTCCAAACCTGCGTCCACAAAGATCACAAGCAAATGCTTTCTGTCCTGTGTGGACTATCATGTGTTGCTTTAAATTTGACTTCAGTCCAAACCTGCGTCCACAAAGATCACAAGCAAATGTTTTCTGACCTGTGTGGACTATCATGTGTGAGTTTAAAACTGACTTCAGTCCAAACATTTGTCCACAAAGATCACAAGCAAATGTTTTCTGTCCTGTGTGGATTTTCATGTGTCTGTTTAAAGCTGACTTATGTCCAAACCTGTGTCCACAAAGATCACAATCAAATGCTTTCTGTCCTGTGTGAACCATCATGTGTCTGTTTAAATTTGACTTCAGTCCAAACCTTTGTCCACAAAGATCACAAGCAAATGCTTTCTGTCCTGTGTGGACTATCATGTGTTTTTTTAGACTGCCATTTTGGTTAAATATTTTTCCACAGTCTTCACAACTAAATGAGTTCTGTTTTGACTGTTTTTTCTTGACTGAGCCTCCAGTTTTCTTCACTTTTAAACGTTCCTCGATAACCAAACAACTTGAAGACATCACTGACTGACTTGTCTTGTGAAATTGTTTCCCACGCTCAGTGAAGCTGCAAGATTTGTTGACAGTGTTTACGCCTGACTCAGGAGCTCTGCTCTCCTTCCAGTCATTGTCACCATCTTCAGGTTCTGACCCAGAGTCTGATAAGTCTTTTAGCTGAGAGTCAGAGTCCTTCACATCATCACCTTCATCATCCTCACTGACTTCAGTCTCTGAAGAGCTGCATTCATCTCCATAAGTATTTAGATCTGTGTTCCTGGTAGTTTCTCCTTCTCCACAGTCCTCTCCACCAGTTGCTGCTTTCATCTGGTCATCTGAGCTGCTGGTTGGAAGATCTTCCTCTTTTACTTGGTGCTGATGAAGCTGTAAAAACAGAGGCTTCTCTTCTTCTTCCTCACTCTTCCAAGGAACAGCAGTGAATGCAAACCTGGTGTCATCAGTCTCTGTTTTCACACAAAACTGCTCTCCCTCTTGACTGGTCCATAGTTCCTCCTCTTCCTCCTTTATGTTGAGGGTCTCTGGATCCTCTTGTTCCACACCAAGCGTCCGTACTTCACGAGCTTCTTCTTTAATCAGCACCTTCTGCTGAACATCTGCAGGGACAGCTGAAAACATGAACATCAGGCACAATTACAACTTTATATTCACACATACAGTGGTGCTTGAAAGTTTGTGAAGCCTTTAAAACTTTCTAAATTTCTGCATAAAAATGACCTGAAACATCATGAGATTTTCACACAAGTCCTAAAAGTAGATAAAGAGAACCAAGTTAAACAAATGAGAAACATTTTTTATATTTGGTAATTTATTTATCGAGGGAAATTATCTAATATTACATGTTTTTCTTGAGATTTGTCAAGCTGTTTGATCAATAATGCAATACCGTATTTCCTCTCTATATGTCAATTTTTTTTTTGCCATAATTTACATGCCCTTCGACTAATAGGCCGAAGCGACGTATTTATGGATTTTTTTCCCATATTTATAAACCAGCAGCACGGTGGCTCAACTGGTAAAGCTGCTGCCTCTAAGCGAACAGGTTCCCGGTTCAAATCCTGGTCAGGGGACGTTTCTGAATGGAGTTTGCATGTTCTCTCTGTAGTGATACACCTCTTTCTCTGTAAACCTTCAGTGATACACCTTTTTCTTGGAAAACCTTCAGGAAAGGACATGAACACTGTTATCCCATTAATTTGAATCCAGGACACAAATTATCTCACCAAGAGACTCTTTATTTTTTGTCCTAATTCAAATAATCAAAAGAATAACCTTTTATTTTATTATCATTATTCTTTTCAATACGTTGATAATCAAAGGACTCTGTTTAAGCCAAGGACAGGTCAAAATGATCTTGTCAGTATTTGTTTAAAAGGGTTAAGACAGTTTAATCAGTTTAAATCATAAAGCTGGCACCTGTCTTCTCCTCCTTTCCTTCTCCTGACTTCCACTAACCTCCTCCTACTTCCTGGTTGAACTAACCAATAGGGAAGGAGTGAGTAACGGAAGTCAAGCTTCCTTCAAAAGCTCTCACTTCCTTGAACTCGTCGAGTCAAGGAAGTGACTGAGGAGTGAGAAGCGACGTCAGCTAAAAGCAGGTATGCTTGGTAAACATAAACAACTCATTACCTTGCGAAGACGGTCAGTCTCGTAATGAGAGGGCAAGCAACCTTAGACGTAACGGGCCCTGGGGTTCAGTTACGTCCGATTACCTTTCCAGCATCTCCAGTGTCTGCTTGATCGACCAAAGGTAACGTCAGTTCCAGTTGGTTTTCAAAATAAAATATTCCTCAGAAGGAATTTTTATTCAAAGGTTTGGAGCTTTGAAGCTCGGTCGCATATACAGCAAGCATGCTATAGAACCTAGCTGAGGACGAGGCCTTTAGCTCATGGCCACCGTCCGACAGCTCAGCGTGTGCTCAGTACGAGAAGATCACGACTCCACTCGCAACTCTGCACTCAACTCTGCAAGTTCAAGGAAGTGAGAGCTTTTGAAGAGAAGCCTGACTTCCGGTATTTGCCCCTCCCTGACAGTGTAGGAAGCAAGAGGAGAAAAGTGTTAGATCAGTCCATCTTATCTTCTTCTGACTCTGAATCAAGATTAATTAGAAGTGATGGATTCTCGTATACTGGTTCTTCCATCGTTGTTTACCAATAAGAGATGCTTTTGTATGTTATTTTAAATTTTTATTTATCTAAAATAAACAGGAGTGTTTGATTGTACACAGAATAACTTTAAAAATATTTTAAAATAAAAATGCAGAGTAGGGATGCGCAATATAAACGGTACACGGTAGAAATGATCGAAATTTAGCCTACGATAGAGATCTGTCTTCTACCGGCTAAGCGCAGAAAATCACAGTTGTCAGATTTAATCTTTACTTTTTTTAGTTTAAAACTGTGCATATCGGTAAGTGGTGTTGAAGTGTACAATCAGAGTTGTCAGAGTTAATCATTACTTTTTTGTGTTAAACTGTGCGTAAGTGGTGTTAAAATCTTTTCTCCGAGTGCTAAGTAGCGAAGCTATAAGCTAACTACGACCGGCTTGCCATAGTGTTGCCGTATTCGGACGCATGTGCAAAACACTGTGTTCTGTTCAAAATTTTTCTTTTCTTTTTTTTGGTCGAAAGTTAAAGTAAGCGTTGGTCAGCTTTAGAGAAACCTGCCCTCTGATCTGTGAACAGAACGCTGTGTTGTGTGATTTTACTGCGAGACCCTCTGGTCAAACCCACAGAGGAAACTGGTTGCCTTGTCAGCTCTCCTTAAAGCTGAAGGAGACACCCTCTATAGCAGACCTGCTCATTACGTCGATCGCGATCGGCATTACTGGTCGATCGCAGCGTGACATTATTTTTATTTTTATTTTTCCCGCAACGTGACATTAAAAAAATTGTCAGCCAATCAAACATCCTGTTACTTGATTGACATACAGGGCAACCAATCAGATGACAATGAATCTTGAGTTGTATCCTCCCATCACTTGATTGACATACACGGCAACCAATCAGATGAGAGCTTTAGGTCATTACGCATGCAGTTTCTGAAAACAACGGCGCGAAGGTGAAACGCAGCGAAACATACCAAGCTAAAACAATCAGATTTCGGACTGTTCATGGAAAATACGACATGGACTTCCCACCCAAAAGCCAGGTGAGAAAGAGAAAGGTGGAGGAACTAAAATCCCTGTTCGGACAGCAGCAACTTCAAAGCGAAACGCCCCCACCATCTTCCGGGTGAGTGACGCTGTGATGTTTCTCTGCACGCTTAAACATACTGGTTGGGAGTTGACGTGGCTTTATTATTAAAATCATACGAGACACTTTTCATACAGAATAACCTCCTTGACTACTCTCTGTTCTCTGCACGTTTCCCTGTCCCGCAGCGCGAGCGTTTGCAAAACACACTTTCGCGCTGCGTTCAGGGACAGTCTGTAAAATACACCGCTGTAAATCTCCGTACCAAAAGAGCCATTTTTATGCCTTTGTTCACTAAATTAAACGTGTCCGGAGCCATAACAACCTGCTACAGCTGTGGTTATCAACTGGTGGCCTGTGGACCACTTTAGATTTGCTGGAGTTTTTTTTAGAGATGACATTATAAAGTTAAAAAAATATCTAATGATTTTTTAACATTTATTAATTAAAGTAAAAGACCAGATTCTTATAAAGAAGGGGGTGGGGATCAGTTTCTACCATCTTTTTTTAAAATAAATTTAAAAAAATCTATATTGCTGTCACCATCACCCCATTTGGTCCCTACGGGTTGGTGACCCCTGATTTATTACATGTGTTGTGCAATATTGGCTTATTCAGTTATGCAAGGTACATCAACATAGGTACATTGTACATAAAAAGAATCCTTAATACATTTGAAGATAATTATTATTATTTATTTTTTCATTCAACCTTTATTTATACAGGCTAGCCTCGTTGAGTCACGGGGACTCATTTACAAGAGGGACCTGTCTCACTCACACCAAACAACCATCCACTCTCACACTCACACCTAGGGTCAATTTAGAGTCACCAATCAGCCTAACAAGCATGTTTTTTGGTCTGTGGGAGGAAACCGGAGTACCCGGAGGAAACCCACGCATGCACGGGGAGAACATGCAAACTCCACCCAGAAAGGCCCCGGACCGGGATTTGAACCGGCAACCTTCTCGCTGAGAGGCAGCAGCTCTACCAGTTGTGCCACCGTGCTGCCCAATATATGTTTTGCATTTTTGTATTGGGTAGATCTTTTTGACTTGGTTTTTTTTATAAGTAGCTCGCATGCTGAAAAAGTGTGAGCACCCCTGCTCTATAGGGTTGGAGGGTGAAGTGCTTCAGTGTAAAATGCTGCTCGGTTACTGTTCATTTCTTAAGTGACAATATTGGAAACAGTTAAGAGTTAGCAACATATTCTTTAGTTTAAAACTTATGGCTAAAACTACACAAGATATATTTTTGCACTGTTTTGCAATACAAGAAAGAAGCCTAATGCTTGAGTTGTTAATTGATTAAAAACTCTCTGGACCTAGTAGTGAAATTTTCTTAATAGAGATTATTTTGTGGTATAGCAGTTTTCAAAATAAATTATGGCAAAAGGACACCCTATGTTTTTTTCATTCCTATTGCAAGTTTTATACCAAAAAAATATTGTGATATATATCGTTATCGTCATCCTTCACAATACATATCATGATATGAATTTTATGCCATATCGCACTTCCCTAATGCAGAGATTTTTATAGGTTTTCTGTGTAATTATCTTTTTCCTTCTCAATACCTTTTATGAAACAGCAGATGGCGTTCAAAGCTTATTTTTACCACAAAGTGACTGTAGTTACTCTTCCTGGCCGCTAGGAGTCAGTTATGACTTTACTGATCTTGCTCATGTGGCGATATGGCCGTGTTTTGTTGACTTCCGGTAGTTAGCCATTAGCTTTGGTTAGCATGAAACAACATTTTTAGGTATCATTTTCAAGTATTTTTAGGTACCATTCTGGATAGAAAACTTAGTTGGAAGCCTCATATTGAATATATTAGAAATATTCCATTCTCGCCTACCATGCCTGTGCTCACTCACAATTATGCATTTAGACAGTAAGGGCCTGGGTTAGAGTTGGGGTGGAGGGGAATCTGGCATAATGCCAGCCTTTGCTCCTTCTCTTTCCCTTTTTAAAAGCACTTTAAAACAACACACATCAACAGCACATTTGGGGACGGGGTGTATGTGTCGGGGTCTAGGTTTGTTAAATTATTTTTTTTTCTGACCCCCCTGGTTCTCTGGCGGCTATTCTGGGGATGGGGTCTGGTAAGGTGACGGGCGGTCGGGTGTTGTCTTGGACTATGGGGGGTTCGGGACCTGGGGGATCGCCGTGAGCGTGGCTGGCATTGCGCTCCCCCTGGGGCTGCTTGGGCCCGGGTGTCCTGTCCTGTCGGCGGGGCGCGGGTTGGGCAGAATCTTGGATGTCTGCTACTCTCCACCCCAGAATGAATGGGGTTACCTCTTGGGTTTGGATGTGGGCTGCCCCATGTAGGAGGCAGATACATATATTGGACCTAGGGGGTATAGAGTGTGTATTGGGATTATGAATGGAACGTGTCGTTATTTTGTCTTTCTGTGAGTGAGGGTGAGGATCAGGGTGGGTCTGAATGATTGTGTCTGTGTATGAATGTTTGTCAGGCTGGGACTTGGGCTGCCCCCTCTCTGATACATCTAAGGCTACTCAGTGTCGCTCTCCTGCCGCGTGGCCACCTGGTGGGTGTTCCTTTGCCTGCGGGCATGCTTGGGGCCCTCACTTGGGCGCTTGGGCGTGTGTCGGCTCGGCCTGGTGGCTGCCTGGTGGGGCCCGTCGGGTCTGGGCCTGAGGGGTGCCCGGGCCTCAGTGTCCGGCCCTAGGGCTACGTTGGTGCAGCGGGCTCCGGGGGGGGGCCTGTGAATTTGTCGCTGTTGACCTCGGGGGGTCATTGTGTGTAGTCACTGGTGGGGCTTCTCCTGTTCTCCCCTTTGGTCGGATCTGGGGAGTGGCTCGTCCTGTTCGGGTGGCCCTGAGGACTCTGGGCTCGGGGTCCTGCTTGGGATCTTGGGCTCTGGTTGCCCCTTTGCCTGCCTTGGGCCTTAAGGCTCGAATATAGTCGCGCTTTGGTCCACAAGCTGGAGCGCGCGGGCAGCGCGCGCACTGTGCTGTGCGGCTTCATGCGTTTATAGTGTAGCACGGCAGCGCATGTCAAAGTGCTGTTCTTTTACTGACCAGCAGGTGGCAGTACCCTCTAAAACCTGTGCATATGTTGCAAGAAAGGGTGTAGAAGAAGAAATCTACCGTAGAAGAAGAACTGTTTGAAATCACACAACAAAAACAAATGACTTTCTGCTCGCTCGGGGGATTAAATACATTTGTATCAAATAAAAAACATTCCTCCATGCGTCGCGACGCCGTTTCCACGACCACAGCGGCGCAGACAGCTGCAGGCTCTGGCGTGAAGGCTGTCGGTGAGGTCCCTACCCGACCTGTCAATCAATTCGGCGCGCGCGCTAGGCTTGCGGAGCTTCAAAATCTGGGAGGTGCACGACCACGCGCGAAGCCAACGCGCTGGCCAAAGCGCGGGGGCGGGGACTTCGCGATTGCGTCACTTTGGCCGCGCGCTCTCTCGCGCCCTATGCGACGCGTCAACTATATCCTAGGCTTTAGGGGGGCGGATCTCTGATTCCTCACGATTACTATTGAATGTTCTATTGGAGGAAACTTTTTCACTTATGCATGCTCACAACCACACGCAAATTGATGCAGGGATATATATGTAGATATCTGTAGATATGTAGATGGGTATATGAATGAATATGAATGTATATGTATGTATACTGTGTATATATATTTGTAGGTATGGTATGTATATTTATGGAAATCTACTGCAAGGTCATAAACGTTATTAGTGTTTATGCATGTGTTGCTGTGTTCTGTCATGTACTTTGCAGGATTGCAAACGGAAGTTGGGTGTGTTTGCCTTGTGCTTTTTTGTGGATAATTGTTTTTTTTTTTTACTTTCTGTATTCCTTTTCTTTCTCTCTATTATTAAAAAAATCATATCGGAGTGAGAGGATGGCTGTAAGGTGAGAAGGGAGGCCATCTATAAAGGAAAAAAAAAAGAATATATTAGGAATAAAATTGCAAAAACTATAGGAATATTGTTTAAAACAAAAGATTTAATAAATGTAAAAGGTTTGCATAGTATACTGTATACTCTTCCTTGATTCTGCCCTACTTTTTATATTGCTCAGAAATACGGGGAAATGCAAATAAAACTTCTATTGACGTGGGCTTCAGGTTTGCCCGCCCACGCAGTACGGGAACCTGACCTTTTGAGCCCAGACTTCACTTGTAAAACGCTACAAGGAGCTGGTGGTATGTGTGTGCACACTAACCATAACTCGTCAACTGTATGTGTAATAAAAAAAATAAAAACACTGTTTCATGCATATACAAGAATCAAAGTACCAAAGCACAGACTGTCCTGGTTCTTGACTCACCACTTTTGTGAAACACAAACTACTAGGTCAGACTCACCACTTTTGTGAAACACAAACTACTAGGTCAGACTATGAACCGCAGTGGGACCCACGAGTTCTGCCTGAGACAGTCAGATCTCGCAATGTCTTCTGTTGGGCAGACCAGCCTGCTCCAGAGTACGCGATAGGGGTCGAAGGCCACCCCTCCCGCACTCAAACATGACAAGCAGCAGCTAGGCATCCCTCCCAGGCTCATGGCGCACGCGCAGGCCTGGAGAGCGTGTCTGACAAACAAATGGGTCATGACGACGGATGCGTTGTGGGCTCAAGCTGCTGTTCATCAAAGGACCCCACCCCTTCGTGGGGGTGCTGTGATCGGACATTAACCCAGCACGCGCGCACGTGCTAAGGGAGGAAGTGTCAACGATGCTACAGAAAGGAGTAATAAATATTGTTCCAAAACACAAACCACGCTCCGGTCAGCGTAGCAAGCTCTTCCTGGTGCCCAAAAGAGATCAATCCTTGAGACCGGTCCTGGATCTTAGGACTCTGAACAAGAAAACAAGAACTTTCAAGTTCAAGATGTCGACACTACGGCAGATCCCCCAGTCCGTGAGACCTGGAGACTACGCACGTATAGTGGATTTGAAAGACGCCTATTTCCAATGTGGGCGTGTGGAAGAGGCACAGGAAATTCCTCCGATTTGCCTTCGAAGGGAAGGCTTATGAATGCAAAGCCTTACCCTTCGGTTTGAAGACTGCTCCTCATACATTTACTAAATGTCTGGGCGCAACCCTGACCCCCCTTATGGTACGTCCACACCTA
This sequence comes from Garcialebias charrua, assembly GCA_038048925.1. NCBI lineage: Eukaryota > Metazoa > Chordata > Actinopteri > Cyprinodontiformes > Rivulidae > Garcialebias > Garcialebias charrua. The sequence goes on along the minus strand of JBBPBX010048557.1, from coordinate 9,957 downwards.
ATGCCTCCTACCCACCGCCCCCGGCGTCGGGCGGCCGAAGCGGCCGGATAACACCGGTTTACATTCAAAGTCTATGGAGGAGACGCGTGGAGTCACGGGGAACAAGGAAGCGGCGAGATTCAACTGATCGAAGCGGCGCGGTGGCAGCCTGCACACGCACGCGCGCGTCGCCGTCGAGCCGCAGACGTCCCAAATGTTGATCTCTGGCGGCTCGACGCATCCGGCAAACAGTCGGGAGAGCCTCGCTATCTGATTACACAACCACAACGGGACTTTTTTCGGACTTTTTAAACTCACCGGATCCAGCCTCCAGGAATTGGAACCAAACTCCGGTAAGAAACGTGGCATTTTTACAGTTGCTGCTGTCCTCTCCAGTGTAGATCACCCCAAACATAAAAAAAAAGTTTTAATCTCATCGAAGACCGTCGGAGGTGCAGTTAAAACAACAACTGAACCCGGAAAACAAGCCAGAGACCCCTCCCTCTGCTACCCCCTAGTGTACGTCATCAGACGGTGTTCAGTGGCCAGTGGGACCGTGACCAGCGGCAAAAAGGGGACGGCAGGCGCGTTTGCAGTTGTGCGGTGGGTAGGAGGCATAACAGCGTTTCAACTTCAAAAAAGCTTGTCACGCACGCAAGTGGACGCACTGGACCCACAGTGGTGTCCAGACCAGAACGCGAAGCTGCGGCGGTGTGGCGGCGGGGGGAGGGGGGGCTTACCGGTATACCGAGTTCCTCACTGCACTCCACCAGGCAAGGAGCTTATTATTCCTGTCTCTGTAGAGCAGACTTGACTGGTTGTAAAGGACTTGTCGCGAACACACAGCTACAATGAGTTTCTCTTCCATAGTACACGACCTCGCGGGTCTTTTCTGTGTCCCATAAACAATACATCACATAGTTGCGCAATACCCCCGTCCCCTCGTTTCCCGTCACATAGGGACTCTCCCCCTCTCTTTTCCCCCCCGACTCTCCCTGATCAACCAATCAGGGAGAGTTGAATGGCGTTTGAACGGCGAAATCTTCAACATGTTCAAGGCGTGCTTTGGAGGCTGACGCGGGTTCACGTGCACGGAAAACGCTTTCCAGCACGCTCAACACGCACGTGATGTGACGCCCGACGCGCCTGGAGGCGCGTCCCCCATTGACTTTGCATGTAAACTGGACGCTCCTGCAGTTGAAACGTTGTTAGGTGTGGACGTACCATTAGGAATAAAGGAGTCAGGATTATGAACTACCTGGATGACCTCCTGGTTCTGGCCAGCAGCAGAGTACAAGCTCAGTCACACTCCTGCAGGGTGATCTCTCACCTGGAGTCTCTCGGTTTTTGTCATAAACCTACAAAGGAGTGACCTGACCCCATCACGGATTACCGTAGTTCTGGGAGTGCAGGTCGAGACCATCCGGTACAGAGCATGGCTCTCAGAGGAACGTGTTTCCTCGATTCGCCGTTGCCTGGCAAAGTTTAAACTGAATCAGCGGATCCCCCTGGAAACGTGCCAACGCCTTATAGGCCTCTTGGCGGAAGCCATACCCTATGTGCCACACGCATTGCTGAAGATGCGGGCCCTGCAAATATGGCTAAACCAACAAATACGACCTGCCCCCGTCTGGGTGAGCAGGAAAGTTTAGAATCTTTTCAGAGTGCCTGAGGGCCCTGGAACCTTGGAGGGACCTGTCTGTGTTCACGGAAGGGGTCCCGTCAGGTAGGGTGTCATCCCGTGTGGTCATCACGACGGACGCCTTGAAAACAAGATGGGAAGGCAGTCTGCAGAAATCAGAATGCCCGAGGCCTCTGGAATGAGCAGGAAGCAAGATTGTACATCAGCTTCCTGGTGTTGTTGGGCGTATTCCTGTCAACAAAATACTTCTTTGGTAAAGGTCTGATTGCGGGACAGCACGTCCTGGTGTAATCAGATAACAAAACCACGGTGTCCTTCATTAACTGGGAAGGGGGGACAAGATCCCAAGCCCTCCTCAGCCTGACACAGAGGATGCTCACATGGTACGCTCCAGGATTATTGTCGCTCAGGGCGACTCATGTTCCGGGTGAACTGAATTACGGAGTGAATGCCCTCTCGAGAGGGCCTCTTTTGGAATCAGAATGAAGACTGAACCCACGAGTCGTGGATCAGGTCTGGTCACGGTTTGGAAGAACCTCGGTGGACTTGTTCCCATGCAGAGCCAGCTCACAATGTGACCTCTACTTCTCAATACCCTGATACATGCTCAACAATCCAGGAAGAAAAATCCAAAAAAGCTAAGTTCACAGTTGTTGTTTGTTTGCTTTGTTTTCTTTTTTGAATGTCCAGAAGACAAAACTTTGCTTTTTTGGATTTTTCTACCTGGATTATTGAGCATGCATCAGGGTATTTTGAACCACTTTGGCCAGGATTGCCTCAAACTTGTTAGAGTTTCTACAGTTTTTTTTTGCTTTGTTTTGTTTTTTGAATGTCCAGAGGACCAGACTTAGCTTTTTTGGATTTTTCTACCTAGATTATTGAGCATGCATCAGGGTATTTTGAACCACTTTGGCCAGGATTGCCTCAAACTTGTTAGAGAGTTTCTACAGTTTTTTTCTTTGTTTGTTTTGTTTTTTGAATGTCCAGAGGACCAGACTTAGCTTTTTGGGATCTACTTCTCAATGTTGTCAGGGATACTATGGCAGTTGCCTCCTTACAGAGACCTGCTGACTCAGGAACGTGGGCAACTTCTACACCCACGTCCGGAGCTGTGGCAGCCTTCAGCCTGGCCACTGAAGGGAACTGACTGAGGGCCTAAGGCCTGATCGTCTTTTTTCCAACATCAACAACAGCATACACAAGGGAGACCCTTGGTGTTTATGTTTACTTGGGAGATGTTCAGTGGAAAGGTTCCCCTCTCCTCTGACAGTTCTCCAACATCAGGATGGGCCTCTTTGACAGTCCTAGTAGTTGTCTGTTCAAGAAGCAGATGAGGGACTCGTGCGTGCCCCTTGTATATATGAAAAATTTTCCCCTGGGGACCTGGAAGGTTACCCTGTGCTTGAACTGGGTTCTCTACCTCCACATTGCCATCTGATTGCCAGTGGCATATTAGGTCCCTTGCTCTTTCCCTCTTGCTTCTCAAGATTTCCAGGGAAAAGGGAGATGAGTAATCACACTAGCGGAGGACGCTTATGCTGTCTCTAGCTGGTGTTTTTCATCTATGTGTCCAGTGGTAACATAAGGCTGATGTTTCTACATGTGGCATTTTTCTTCTCAGGCTGTGCTCTCTACATACCTTGTGGAGAGCGGCTGGGAAATGCCTGCCGTATTAAGGCAGATGTTCTCACATGCATTTTACTGAGCATTTCAAGGGCGTGAATGAATTATGTTCCCATAGCGATATGTTGCACCGAGAGACATGACTGAAAGGGAACTGAAAGGTATGCACCATAACTCATGTTCCCTGAAGGAAGGGAACGAGGTGCAACATATCTTGCCCTCTTCAATGCTGAAAGCTCGGTGAAGTGCATTTTAGAGAAAGTGGGATGGGCATCAGTGGCTTAAGTACCCAGAGGGCGGGGCCTCTGGTGCGACGCTGACGCCCTTGCCGTAAAGACGTGAGTGTATTTCTTCAGGTAATCGTGCGGGAGCGCAATTCCCATAGCGATATGTTGCACCTCGTTCCCTTCCTTCAGGGAACATGAGTTATGGTGCATAACTTTCAGGTTTCTTCATGGAGGCTCGTTGGGGTAAGTTTAAAAAGTCCAAAAAAAGTCCCGTCGTTGCGTCATCACATAGCAGAGTCTCTACCGATTGGTTGCTGTGACGCGTCGAAAGTTCAAATATTTGAACTTTGGCTGCTCGACGCGTCGGCTGCTTCGGACGCGTCGCGTGCGCGGAAATCAACTGCTGCTCACTGCTGCGCCGCTTGCAACGCTCAAAATGCGCCGCTTCACGATTCGCCGCGCCTCTACATAGACTTTCAATGTAAACCGGCCGCTTCCGCTGCCTGAAACGCGTTTGGTGGGTACCCGGCATACGATAGCATGCCACACAGAGGTGTCTCCACCTCCTCCCCCCACTCTGTCCACAAAAAAACCCTGAGAGATGAGTGTCCACTGCCAAGACAAGTACCCTGAGGAGACACTGCATGCAGTGAGGAGAGTTGTTGAAAACCCAGAGTGGAGTTTTGTTCTTTAATCAAGTGGAATGGATTTGTTCACAAAGAAATGCAAACAGCCCTGGGTGAACTAATATTTCATGGTAAATGTGTGTGGGGGGTCCAAACAAATATTTTTTAAATGTGAGGGGGACATGTCCCCTTCACATAATTGATGTCATGCTGCTTGCAGCTTCACAGGCATGAAAAGAATGATGGTCAGCAGCAGCAGTTCTGTAGATAACATACATTTATAATAATGCAGTAATCTAATAAAGAATCATTTCACAAAGAATTGATCTTTATTCTTTATCTTGCAGCTCCCAGCTGAATGCATGCAGCTCAAAAACCTGTTTTATTTAACTACAGACTTTATTATTTTATTTGAATTAGATGGTTTTAACCCTTTAACTTTATTTATCCATGTTACTCAGAGGGAAAATCAACCTTCTTATTTAAGCCGTCAGCCTCAAATAAATATATCTAATTTAAATTGTTTTTATTTTAATGCTTGTAGAGTTTTTGTTTAAAATCTCTACATTATTTTTTTATTATTGACAGAATATTTATTTTACTGTAAGTTTTTTAAAAGTGTACTGTATTTTCCTCCATTGGTCCACCCTCTGGGTCAACATCCTCACCCTCCTCTGTTCTGGAGAGCTCAGAACTGATGCTGGTTCTAGACCCCCCCACCGTGCAGTCAAACATGTTCCGCTCTTCCTCTTCTAATGATCCTTCTCTTCATCATCCTCCGACTCACCCCCGGCTCTCACTGACTTTATCGTGCCCTGAACTCCGTTCAACTTCTGCGTCTTTTTCCTGCAGATTTGGTGCTTGACAAATAACTTGGAGCCTCCTTCAGAAAAGAGGGGGGTGGTTGTTTATGTGTTCAGCGGTGTGTGTGTGTGTGGGGGGGGGGTGTTGCAGCTTCTCGCTGTAACGTGCTGGGAGATTTGACTATTCAGATAAAAGACGTCAAGTGGATTACTGATCATAACTCTGAATTTACTTGGCCTAACAACGAGATTAAAAATCTGTAGTTTTAACACTAATTTAAACGGAGTCGCTGACATGCCGAGTCTTTCCTGCTGCAATTATTTGACCCATGCACCTGCGTTTGATTAGCTTCAAAGGGAGGACACATCATCAGTCAGAGGAGGCGCCGGACACTTTAGTAGGAGGAGAAATTACATGGAGGCGGCTAAGTGCCACTTGTTTCTACAGTAAAGTATATTTTGTCCCGATGTGACGAACTCCTTCTGTATTCAGCGTATTCTGTATCTGTATTCAAATCAATACAGATCCTTCTGTATTGATTTGACTGTGAAGCCGCATACACACATGCTTGCTTTTATAAGACCCGCCTTCCTGTTAGTAATTGGTCAAAACAACATGAGCTTCAGTGTGATTGGATGTAATCGCTGTCCATCAATCAAAGTTAAGTTGAGGTGGACCGTTTGGTCAAAAGCCGGAAATCCGGCACAGCGCTGGAGGTCTTTAAGCACTGTAAGAGGATCACCAATTCCACCATTGTTGTGCAGAAAGATAGTGCAACAATACCAGAATGGCGTTACCCAGCGTAAAATAGCAAAGACTTCTAGGTTATCATCATCAACCGTGCATAAGATCATCAAAAGATTCAGAGAATCTGGCACAATCGCTGTGCGTAAGGGTCAAGGCCGTAAAACTCTACTTGATGCTCGTGATCTCCGGGCCCTTAAACGTCACTGCACCTCAAACAGGAATGCCACTGTCAAGGAAATAACAGAATGGGCTCAGGAATACTTCCAGAAAGCATTGTCAGTGAACACAATCCACCGTGCCATCCGCCGTTGCCAGCTGAAACTCTACAGTGCAAAGAGGAAGCCATTTCTAAGCAAGCTCCACAAGCTCAGACGTTTGCACTGGGCCAGGGGTCATTTAAAATGGAGTGTGGCAAAATGGAAGACTGTTCTGTGGTCAGATGAGTCACGATTTGAAGTTCTTTATGGAACACTGGGACGCCATGTCATCCGGACCAGAGAGGACAAGGATAGCCCAAGTTGTTATCAACGCTCCGTTCAGAAGCCTGCATCACTGATGGTATGGGGTTGCATGAGCGCTTGTGGCATGGGCAGCTTGCATGTCTGGAAAGGCACCATTAATGCAGAGAACTATGTTCAGGTTCTAGAACAACATATGCTCCATCTAGACGTCTGCATTTTTCAACAAGATAATGCCAGACCACATTCTGCAGCAATCACAACATCATGGCTACGTAGGAGAAGGATCCGGTACTGAAATGTCCAGCCTGCAGTCCAGATCTTTCACCTATAGAGAACATTTGGTGCATCATAAAGAGGAAGGTGCGACAAAGAAGGCCCAAGACGATTGAACAGTTAGAGGCCTGTATTAGACATGAATGGAGAGCATTCCTATTTCTAAACTTGAGAAACTGGTCTCCTCTGTCCCCAGACGTCTGTTGAGTGTTGTAAGAAGAAGGGGGGATGCCACACAGTGGTAAAAATGGACTTGTCCCAACTTTTTTGGGATTTGTTGACGCCATGAAATTTTGAAACAACATATTTTTCCCTTAAAATGATACATTCTCTCAGTTTAAACTTTTGATCTGTGATTTGTGTTCTATTCTGAATAAAATATTAGATGTTGGCACCTCCACATCATTGCATTCAGTTTTTATTCACAATTTGTTTAGTGTCCCAACTTTTTGGGAATCCAGTTTGTACTTGATTTATAAATTATATATTTTATTCATTAACCCTATTATTTCAATTCCTATATCCTTTATTTTTACTTTTCATACTTTTGTGCGTTCACATTCACAATATATTTTACTGACATCACTGAGATCTTTATCACCTAACAGAAAGAAAAAAAAACGTTCAGAATGACAGAAATCCATCCCAGGGACGGAAACTTTAATCGGTGAAACTGCAACTAAAATCATCCATCCATCCATTATCTTTTACCCACTTCTTCTATTTTTGGATCCCCATGTCCAGCCAACTGTGCGAGGGGCGGGGTACACCCTGGACAAATCGCAAATCCAACTAAAACCATCACTGAAAAGCTGTTTAGATACAAACTTAATCTGTGAAGCAGAACTTCTGTGTTGAAAACAGCACCTTGGGGTTTGTTGTGTTGCAGTTTGTCCTTTAAACGACATCGTTCCTCTTTATAATCTGCATCTGTTGTTTCCAGAAACTCGGACATTTCTTCAGCAGCCACTTCCTCTCGTTGTTCAGACTGATGTCTCCTCATCTCTGTTAGACAAAGTTTCCTTTAAATAATAATTTAGGAACGGGTACAGACGAACTAAAATCAAGAAAATTAAATGTTACAGAAAATTAAATCGTAGTCTAGAGGTACAGCACAATCACTCACATTTCCAATCTTCGTTAGAGCAAAAGTACTTCCGGACACTCTTCTTCTGGTGTTGTTCTTCTTCTTCTTCTTCTTTGGTTTTTAACGGCAGCTTGCATCCATCATTGTTGCACTACTGCCATCTCTTGGTGCTTATATATTAATTTATTTTCTCAAATTCTCATATTGAGTCCAGTGTTTTTTAAAAAACGAAATATCTTTCTTTTCCCTTCATCACTATTCAGCTGAGCAGCGACTTCTTCCAACTTTAGTTCCCTATTATGACCAATTTCCATTCTCAATATTCTCCTATGACCCACATATTTCCTGCAATTATTAAAAACATGTTCTATTGTTTCTGCGGCATTACACCAATCACATAAACCAGTAAGATGTTTCCCCATCTTAAAAAGAGTGTCATTCAATAAACTATGCCCAGTTCTTATTCTATTTATAATTATCTCCTCCCTCCTATTTATTCCTCTGAGTCTATTAACATCAACTGTATTCTGTATCCTATATAAATGTCTCCCTTTTGTCTCATTATCCCATCTCATTTTCCATAATTTCTTGCTTTCGTTCCAAACTATACTTTTTCCTTCAGATTTAGTTAACTTTATCGGCATATCAATGTCTACTTTTTTAACAGTTTCTTTAGCCAACTTATCTGCCCTTTCGTTGCCTAATATACCCACATGGGCAGGAGTCCACATAATTACTAGATTTTTATTTTGTTCACATAGTCTTTGATGAACAAAAAGAATCTCATACAAAATGTGTTGATTGCATGAGCTTCCCTTTGCAATGCTCAACAGTGCTGATAATGAATCACTACAAACTATAAACAAACTATATACAAACTGTTATTGGTCCCTAGACAGCTCCCCCCACTCAGACGTTCGAAGCCGGAACAAAGAGTGATCACATCGTGGCGCCAAGATAGTTCCCCCATGCTAAGAGACTGCTTTGAAAACACAAACTGGTCTGTCTTCAAAGAGGCAGCTACGAATGGAAGTTCAGTTGACCTGGAACTTTATGCTTCCTCAGTCCTGGGTTACATCAGTACATGTGCTGAAAATGTATCCATAAGAAAGTGTGTTAAATTTTACCCCAATCAAAAACCCTGGCTAAATAAGGATGTCCGCACCCTGCTGGCAGCCAGGGACACTGCATTCAAGTCTAGAGATACTGAGGAGTTGAGAAAGTGCAGGAGAGAACTGGATGATGGCATAAAGAAGGCCAAAGCCGCGTATGCACAGAGGATCGAGGGACAGTTCACCTCACATGATCCACGGAGCATGTGGCAGGGCATCAAATGCTTAACAGACTACAAGGGCAAAAGCAAACAATGCCCCAGGGACCCATCCCTGCCTGATGCCCTCAATAAGTTTTATGCACGTTTTGATGATCCAAACAGACCAGCTAGCACCAGACTCACCTCATCACCAGACGAGGAGCACCTCAAAGTGACCGCAGCAGAAGTGAGAGGTAGTCTCAGAAGGATCAACCCTCATAAAGCTACGGGTCCAGACAACATCCCAGGGAAAGTTCTGAAGGAATGTGCGGACCAGCTCTGTGAGGTGCTGGCTGACATCTTCACCACCTCACTTTCACTGGAGTCAGTTCCCACCTGCCTGAAGACTGCCACCATCATCCCAGTCCCAAAAAGCTCCACAGTGACTGGTCTGAATGACTATAGACCGGTGGCTCTCACCCCGATAGTCGCTAAATGTTTTGAGAAACTGGTCATGTCCCACATCAAGACAACCGTCAACATCAGCGAGGACCCTCATCAATATGCATACCGCGAGAACCGATCAACAGAGGACGCCATCTCCTCTGTGGTCCACACTGCTCTCACCCACCTGGATCAGAAGGACTCATACGTGCGTCTGCTCTTTGTGGACTTCACATCTGCCTTCAACACCATGATCCCCCAAACTCTGATAGACAAACTATCTACACTTGGACTAAGCCCCTCCATCTGTAACTGGGTACTAGACTTCTTAACAAACAGACCACAGTCCGTGAAGATCCACAACTTCTCCTCCTCCACCATCACCCTCAGCACTGGCTCTCCTCAAGGATGTGTGCTGAGCCCTCTTCTGTTCACTCTGCTCACATATGATTGTACAGCCACACATCCAGGCTGTCATATTGTTAAGTTTGCAGATGATACAGCTGTGGTGGGATGCATCACAGATAATGATGAATCCAGCTACAGACAGGAGGTGGAACATCTGGAGAGCTGGTGCAAAGAGAACAACCTTCACATGAATGTGAAGAAGACGAAGGAGATGATTGTGGACTTCAGAAGGAACAAACACACCCACACCCCACTGTATATAGGTGGATCTGCGGTGGAGGTGGTCTCCAGCTACAAGTACCTGGGTGTACACTTGAATGATAACCTCAGCTGGAGCAATAACACCACCAGCCTGATCAAGAAAGGACATCAAAGACTCTACTT
>JBBPBX010048556.1:14093-25700 GCA_038048925.1 Garcialebias charrua | reverse complement strand
GTGGCAGTGCTGCCCCATAGAGACAATGAAACAGGTGCAGTCACTGTGTGTTCTTCTGTTACACAGAGGGGCAGGGGTGTGTAGCAAATCGGTACACTCATTTAACTTTGTTTGGAAAAAGAGAATATCATACATCAAAACTAAAGAATTTTTCTAAACTCATCATGATTGTTCTAAACTCATTCATCTTAAAATAAGGGTAAGATAACACGTTTGTATATGTGAGCATCTGACTCCAGATGAGTTAGCCTCACCTGTCACAAACCTCACCACACGTCACTGGTTTGGACATGCCCAGAGGAGGGACAGTGGGTATATTGGTAGAAGGATGTTAGAACTGCAGCTGTCAGGAAAAAGACAAAGAGGATATTTATGGATGCAGTTACAGAGGACATGGAGGGAGTTGGAGTGAGGACAGAGAACACAAGAGGACAGAGTGAGATGGTGAAGGAGGAGTCACTGTGGCGACCCCTGAAGAAGGAAAAGCTGAAGAAAGAAGAAGTTGTTTATTTTCATGTCTTTTAAACACTGCTTCAGATTTTATGATTTACAACAAACTGATTTATGTTCAAGTTTCTTGACAAAACTGGGTGAGATAATAATAATAATAATAATAATAATAAACTTTATTTGTATAGCACCTTCCACAATGCCTTGCATTGACCAAGGTGCTTAACAATGTAATGACGCCAACACAGCAGACGGAGTCCAGCCAAACGGGGTTTATTCAGAAACAGGGACGAGCTGCTATTACCGAGGCTACAGCTCACGCCTTAACAGAAAACGCGGTACACACGCGAGCGAACACACTGCTAGCTGCCTGCTAACAACAACACACACACCGGGCTCTTCTTCTTCGTCTCTCTTTTTCCGGTCCCTCCTCCCTGCTCCTACCCCTCTCCTGCCCCCACGACCAATCCAACACATGAGAGCGGGGGACAACAGAATCACAACAGCTCAACAGAACACAGTACAGTACAACTGAACAAATACACAGAAATACTTGGACCCAAAGCAGAACCAAACACAGGGTCGTTACACTACCCCCCCACTACTGAGTCCCTCGCCCACGAGGGGACAAACAAAGTCATCAAACCGTCTTGGAGCCCTCCTCGTCCGCTGCGGGCGAGCTCCCAGCGGCGCTACAGGCTCTGGGGCCGGGGCATCATTCGATGTCGGTGATAAGGCTTCTGGGGAGGTTGGCGGACGCACCAGAGACCCTGACCATTGGCCTTCTGGGGACTGAGGTGCAGACCTGCCTTGATAGGGGGCCAACCTGTCCCTGTGCAGAGCTACTCTTCTCCTGTTTTGGGGCATCTGAACTCTGTAGACCACCTCCCCCAGGCGCTCCAACACTCTGCAGGGACCCACCCACTGACTGTCCAGCTTCGGGCACCGTCCCTTCTTCCTACGAGGGTTGTACACCCAGACCAGCTCCCCTGGAGTGAAGTGTCGGCCCTTAGAGATTGAACTTTTGAAACACAATAATGTCTGAAGGGGATCAAAATAGGTCTGTATGTAAAAAGGATGAAATACTGATTTGGAAATAACAGTAATTTAACCTTAAAACTGCCCTGACAGTGAATAAAAACAAACAAACAAACAAAAAACGTATTCAGCTGTTATAATTTACAATTGATTTTTTTTCTCTTTTTGAATAATTTATTGGACCATGACTAACTGTCACACATCACACACATTTTACTTATACACCTTTCAACTAGAATTGAGTGTTATATAATGTACATAATAATAAAAAAATCTGCTGTGTCATAAAGAGCAGATCTGGTCAGTTACAGAGTATAACACAGAGTCTTTAGCTAAAGAGTAATGTCATTAAAAAGTGACTAAAATAAAAAAAGTATAGTTGCAGTAAGGTAAATAGAAATTGCATTTTTATTAAGACACCAATAAAAATGTAATATTGTAACTCAACAAAACTAAACAGCTTAATAGTAGCATGTGTATTAAATGCACTATCAAATACTTTATGACTTTCTTACTTTATGATTTCACTGTCTCTTTTCACTATATTATGAATGAAACTGACAAACTTAGCTATATTCTCACCTGCAAACAGGCCAAACTCCATCCCATTGATAATTTATGCTTAAGATCTCTAGCATCTACATTTGACACACAAATGTAAAATTATTCCAGGAGAGCCAACATAAGACAGAGGCACCACAATACATAAGAGTAATACCATCTTGTAAGCAAAATATTGATAAATATCAATTGTACCTAGAAAATAAAATGTAACCTTTTACAAACAGCATGCTCTACAAGAAGAAATACTTCTGTGAAATATGCTTCCACTATGTAAAAAGTATGCACACCACTAATCAAAGTATCTTTAATCATTCATTGAAGAGGCTGCACTCAGGTTTCAAAAATACATTCACTGGTGTCTGTTTTTCACCAACATTTCTATATAAATTGGATGCAGTTGGCTCCTTAAACATTTGACTTTTGGATCAAATCATAGTTTTCAGTTTTATGGAAAACGTTTTATTTTCTAAGCCAAATAATCGAGCCGAGTAAAAGTCAACTATAGCGTCACAGCTGAGCTGCTGTATCCCTGACCCTGCTTACACAAACCATTCATAAGTCAAAGAGGTAACAAACAAGGCCTTTCTTGTGGATTGTCTTATTATCTTGACTTGCTACAGCTAATCTCGTTTGATGTTCGTTGGCAAAGCAAATATCTACAAGAATGAATGCATAAATCAGTAAATATTCATGTGTTTTAACATAACTTACACACTGCAAGTTATGCCCAGACCTTTACACAAAATCTTATTTTAAGGCTCTCTAAGGCATCAGGTCTTTGAGCCACTGTTTTTTTTTTTTTTTGTGTGCTCTCTGTCTTTAATATAATCAAAATCTTCCTTGGTTCATGTCCCACCACTGACTTATTGCCTGTTGTAATAAAGGTGCTAGCCACAGATGTTGAATGACAGACAGCTAACGCAACCAGCTTTGTGAATGTGTGTCTATGTGATACCTAAGGGTACAAATAACAACCAAAGGTGCTGGTTTTGCTGGCCCGACATCTGTTGTTAGTGGTGGAAGGTAAATAGGTTTGACAGAGCTGGGATTGAACAGGAGGCACTCTGCCAGCCAGGTGGAGACAAGGACTTCATTCCACTCACACCCAAACACAGACAGGTACAATCCCAAACAGTCCTTACATTGTTATTGTGGTGAGTAACCAGGCCACATATTAGACATGGCATGCCCCCACGTGGCAGGAGTCCTGAGGAGTTGGAAGACTAAGCTTTGTTTGACACTCTATAACTTGTATCAGCACAGACATATACAGAGCCATTTGACTGAGTGGATGTGTATTAAGGAAATAAGAAAAAATGTGTGAAGGAAATTATATGAAATCTCAACAAAAAAACAGAAATGTCTCTCTTAATTGAGCTCTTTAGATTTGTGTGTACAGTAGTCCTTCACTACTTCGCAATTCAACTTTCATGGACTCGCTTTATCATGGTTTGTGAAAGTACAGTACATAATATTGTACAACATTGTTTTTTTAATTACAGGACACATGATTGTCAACTTTAACATTACTCACATGATTGGGACAGTACTGGATACAGTACTGTTCAGTAAAAAGTAAAAAAAATTAAATACTTTGGACAGGTACCACCATTTTGTAGTTTTCTCTCAGTAAGCCTACACTGTATTCTAAGCCTACACTGTATTCCCGCTCATAGCAACCACATTTCCCAGAAGGCAACAGGGTCCCGCCCAGAAGCCCTGTTTCTTTCTGCTGAAAAACTAGATGGAAAATTTTGATCTGATCGGAAAAAGTTTGGCGCTTATTACAGTGACTTCTGCTCTCAGCGGAAGCGGAGAAGCCGTACGGAACCCACTGAACCGGACCGAACCAGAGCAGAACCAGACCGCCACACCCATCTGTGAATCTTAAGAGCTTGTATAGCCTGCCCACGTGGACTTCTGAGCAGGGACACACGCCCGAAGGTCTGGTGGCCCATCCAGAGCCCACCAACACGTTTTTCTCTTTCAACCAGTCGACAAGGAACTCCAAATGGGGATGCACTGGTAAATAAAATGTAGAAGCTATTGTACATATAAGTACATATGATGTTAAAATTAGATGGTTTAAGAGTTTAGAAAATTGATTGTGGGCTTTGTTGATGAGGGTAGGTCTGCAGAAACAGAACCGAGATGGACCAGAACAGAGTCGGACCGTAACGAGAGCCGCTGTTGTTCTACAAAACCTGGTAAGTAAAATTTATAGCTACATATACAGTAATGTACATGTGTTGTTAAAAGTATGTAGGTTTAAGAGTTTAGAACATTGCAAGAGTATGGGAAGATGTAAATGTAATGCTGCTACTTCACAGATTTTCAATTATTGCAGGGGTGGGGGGTGGAATTTAACACCTGCAATTAATGAGGGATTACTGTAATTTTGTTCATTCTTAATTGGGAGTTTTAAGAACACATACAAGGTTTAAAAAATCCAATAAAATAAAATAAAAATCATAACGGTGTCAAAATGTTATAAGTAATTTCATTATTTCCTTAAGATACAGCATGTCACTATATACAGGTCCTTCTAAAAAAATTAGCATATTGTGATAAAGGTCATTATTTTCCATAATGTAATGATAAAAATGAAACTTTCATATATTTTAGATTCATTGCACACCAACTGAAATATTTCAGGTATTTTATTGTTTTAATACTGATGATTTTGGCATACAGCTCATGAAAACCCAAAATTCATGTCTCAAAAAATTAGCATATTTCATCCGACCAATAAAAGAAAAGTGTTTTTAATACAAAAAAAGTCAACCTTCAAATAATTATGTTCAGTTATGCACTCAATACTTGGTCGGGAATCCTTTTGCAGAAATGACTGCTTCAATGCGGCGTGGCATGGAGGCAATCAGCCTGTGGCACTGCTGAGGTGTTATGGAGGCCCAGGATGCTTCGATAGCGGCCTTAAGCTCATCCAGAGTGTTGGGTCTTGCGTCTCTCAACTTTCTCTTCACAATATCCCACAGATTCTCTATGGGGTTCAGGTCAGGAGAGTTGGCAGGCCAATTGAGCACAGTAATACCATGGTCAGTAAACCATTTACCAGTGGTTTTGGCACTGTGAGCAGGTGCCAGGTCGTGCTGAAAAATGAAATATTCATCTCCATAAAGCTTTTCAGCAGATGGAAGCATGAAGTGCTCTAAAATCTCCTGATAGCTAGCTGCATTGACCCTGCCCTTGATAAAACACAGTGGACCAACACCAGCAGCTGACATGACACCCCATACCATCTGACTATGGGTACTTGAAACTGGACTTCTGACATTTCCTTCTCCCCAGTCTTCCTCCAGACTCTGGTACCTTGATTTCCGAATGACATGCAAACTTTGCTTTCATCTGAAAAAAGTACTTTAGACCACTGAGCAACAGTCCAGTGCTGCTTCTCTGTAGCCCAGGTCAGGCACTTCTGCCGTTGTTTCGGGCATTCCCACAGACTTCCCACTGAGGTGCCTTGATACAGCACTCTGGGAACAGCCTATTCATTCAGAAATTTATTTCTGTGTCTTACCTTCTTGCTTGAGGGTGTCAACAATGGCCTTCTGGACAGCAGTCAGGTCGGCAGTCTTACCCACAATTGCGGTTTTGAGTAATGAACCTGGGAGTTTTTAAAAGCCTCAGGAATCTTTTGCAGGTTTTTAGAGTTAATTCGTTGACTCAGATGATTAGGTTAATAGCTCATTTAGAGAACTTTTTCATGATATGCTAATTTTTTGAGACAGGAATTTTGGGTTTGCATGAGCTGTATGCCAAAATCATCAGTATTGAAACAATAAAAGCCCTTACATATTTCAGTCGGTGTGCAATGAATCTAAAATACAAAGTATATGAAAGTGTCATTTTTATCATTACATTATGGAAAATAATTCCCTTTATCACAATATGCTAATTTTTTTAGAAGGACCTGTATATGGCTAGCTATAAGCAGAATGATTCAGATAATGACGTACTTTCAAGTATTTACCCCCCAAAAAAACACATTTTCTGCTTCTCAATTACAGGAAGCGGGTTGCAGTTTCGCCGACTACCGGTACTTGTGTCTTGAGCCACCTACACTGACTGAAGAATTTTTTTTCTCTTTGGAGTCAATCGATGTGCCAGTGACAGTCACATGACCAATGTCAGTTGTTCTAGCGGCAAAGATACAGCCTCTCAGAGACTCCATCTTAAAGGTTCAGTATGTAACTTTTCTAACAACATATTTTTAACATATTTCTTCACTCTGTCACTACCTCCTGACATACTGATTTTAGACAAGTAATCTCTGAAAAAAACTATTGTCCCCTTGCTTCTCTAAAAGCATTTCTAAAAAGCCACAGTGACCCACCGTTAACCAGCCAATAAAAACAGATTTTGTAACCAGCCAATAAAAACAGAGCTTGAATTTGAATCAGCCAATAAAAACAGAGCTTGAATTTGAATTTCAGCAGAGCTAGGGCAAGAGCAAGCCTCAGAGCCATATATGGCTCTGAGGGGGAGGGACCAGAAACGTGTCTCTGTTCAAAATTTTACAAAGTTCCAGCGTGTTCCAGAAAGTACATACTGAACCTTTAATTTGTCTCAAAAGTACAGACTTCAAACTACACATCAGTTTTTTAATTGTGTTGTGAGACCAAGTAAAATCAGATTAATGATAGGTAATCCACACCACATCTTTTTCTGAAAACCACTGTCATATCTGAAGCGCTTTAGAGTGAGAGGCTGTGGCAAAGATGAGCAGTCTCAGGGACAAAACACCCCAATCACCTTCCACTTTCACCTCCCCCCACTGATCAGATAAACAACCTCCTCCTTGTACTGTACCGTTATTCATGAACGATTTGTTCAAATTAACAAATCTTTTGAGTGAACGAACTGAACCGAATCACTTCATTAACTGATTTGTTCCTTTCTCAGCTCAGTTGAGCACAGCATGAGTGTTCCGGTCAGGAATGTAACTTCTGCGTTCTGTGACTCACTTGTGACGTTAATCTGAATTACACAGCAGCATGTGCTGTGTGTGCAGGGAGTGAATGTGACTTGTGATTCGTTCACTGCAAATAAACTACATGTATCACTCAGTGAACAAAGTACTCTCTGACTTTGTCCTGAGTGATTCTGTTTCCTCCTCATGAGGACACGTTTTCATGCCATTGGCAATGGCATCTGTTTCTCCAAGTCAACGGCTAATGTTGATTGAAGCCACATGAATTATATAAATGCACACACGCCCTCGTCCCCATTATCTTAACAGATTAAGGTACATATAAGTAATGAGAAGAGAGGAGACAGAAGAAGAGATAGTGAGAGGGTGTCTGTGTATGAATGTCTAATTGTCAGGCTGGGACTTGGACTGCCCCCTCTCTGATACATCTGAGGCTACTTGGTGTCGTGCTCCTGCCACGTGGTCCCCTGGGTGGGTGTCCCTTTGCCTGCGGGCGTGCTTGGGGCCCTCGCTGTCGGGGGTTGGGCGCTTAGGCGTGTGTCGGCTCAGCCTGGTGGCTGCCTGGTGGGGCTTGGGTCCTCTGGTCCTGTCGGGTCTGGGCCTGAGGGGTGGGCGTCCCCAGTGCCCAGGCCTCGGTGCCCGGGCCTGGGGCTACGTTGGTGCAGTGAGCTCCAACGGGGGCCTGTGAGTTTGTCGCTGTTGGTCCCGGGGGGTCATTGTGTGTACGGTAGTCACTGGTGGGGCTCTTCCTGTTCTCCCCTTTGGTCGGATCTGGGGAGTTGGTGAGTGGCTCGTCCTGTTCGGGTGGCCCTGGGGACTCTGGGCTCAGGGTCCTTCTTGGGGTCTTGGGCTCTGATCGCCCCTTTGGCTGCTTCGGGCCTTGGGGGGCGGATCTCTGATGCTTCACGGTCACTATTGAATGTTCTATTCGAGAAACCTTATGCCCCTTTTCCACCGGTCGGCTCGGGTCGGATGTTACGTCATATGTGCGTCGCAGAGACCCCCTTTCATCCTTTTCCACCGGATATTTCGAGCGGAGCCGCGCGAGATTTCCTGAGATTTTCGGGCTGGTTTCAGAGGGGTACTGAAGCGAGCTCACCCGCTCCGGAAGTAGGAAGGAGGAGACGAGAGCTGTTTTTACGGAAGCGAGGGACGCGATCACTGCAGGACTTTTACATGATAAACACGGTAAAAACAATTATTATTTTTTAAATTTATAGCAAAGATGGGTCTTCAGCTGAACGTGTCCTTAATAAAATCACGTACTGCTCAAAACTGCAGGATTTTAAAAAAATAGGTTCGCCACGAGCAACACGCGGCGCGCGGGCGGCTTTATGTCTTTAAATGTAGCTCAATGAACAGATATAAAATATATTTCATAGCTGACTTTAATAGTACGAGGGCTCCTGAGCTTAACCACGCTTTAATATTGTCACGTATGGTCAAATGTGCTGCATTTAAAGTAGTTTCGCTTTGACTTTTTCCAAAACCTGTGTTTGCACAACGAAAATAAATTATAAAAATTCGAATTTTATTTCAAATAACTCCAACAGGATACATTTCGTATATGAACATGTTGTGATCACACTAGATTTTTTTGAAAAATATCAGCTTTGTGGTTTTTGATAGAATTGATAATATGTGATACAAAGTAGAAAATAATGGACGTAGGTTGACACATTTATGTCTATAAAACATTGAATTTTATTTCAAATAACTCCAACAGGATACATTTCGTATATGAACATGTTGTGATCACACTAGATTTTTTTGAAAAATATCAGCTTTGTGGTTTTTGATAGAATTGATAATATGTGATACAAAGTAGAAAATAATGGACGTAGGTTGACACATTTATGTCTATAAAACATTGAATTTTATTTCAAATAACTCCAACAGGATACATTTCGTATATGAACATGTTGTGATCACACTAGATTTTTTTGAAAAATATCAGCTTTGTGGTTTTTGATAGAATTGATAATATGTGATACAAAGTAGAAAATAATGGACGTAGGTTGACACATTTATGTCTATAAAACATTGAATTTTATTTCAAATAACTCCAACAGGATACATTTCGTATATGAACATGTTGTGATCACACTAGATTTTTTTGAAAAATATCAGCTTTGTGGTTTTTGATAGAATTGATAATATGTGATACAAAGTAGAAAATAATGGACGTAGGTTGACACATTTATGTCTATAAAACATTGAATTTTATTTCAAATAACTCCAACAGGATACATTTCGTATATGAACATGTTGTGATCACACTAGATTTTTTTGAAAAATATCAGCTTTGTGGTTTTTGATAGAATTGATAATATGTGATACAAAGTAGAAAATAATGGACGTAGGTTGACACATTTATGTCTATAAAACATTGAATTTTATTTCAAATAACTCCAACAGGATACATTTCGTATATGAACATGTTGTGATCACACTAGATTTTTTTGAAAAATATCAGCTTTGTGGTTTTTGATAGAATTGATAATATGTGATACAAAGTAGAAAATAATGGACGTAGGTTGACACATTTATGTCTATAAAACATTGAATTTTATTTCAAATAACTCCAACAGGATACATTTCGTATATGAACATGTTGTGATCACACTAGATTTTTTTGAAAAATATCAGCTATGTGGTTTTTGATAGAATTGATAATATGTGATACAAAGTCTTTATTGTGTTCTTCTTCTAGTGGTGGCTAGTACTGTAGTAAATAGCTTGAGGAACACTACTGCCACCATGTGGTAAGACGAGTAGGATTCTGGACCCCGCCCACAGAAGGGGTACAAAAAAGCTGTGGAAACAGAACATAGATGTGACCCGACCCGAACTGAGCCGACCTGAGCCGATCCAACCCGAGCCGAGCCGAGCGGTGGAAAAGAGGCATTATTCACTTAAGCATGCTCACAACCACACACAAATGGTGCAGGGATGTACATGTGGATATCATATGCAGATATGTAGATGGGTATGTGACTGAATATGAATGTATATGTATGTACTGTACATACAGTGCTCAGAAGGTGAGCTTGTGATCGGAAGATCGCCGGTTCAAGCCCCGGTACAGACAACATCAAAAAATGTGGGTGGGACAGGTGAAGCGGTCACACCTGTCTCCACCCTCATCTGCCCCACTCTGGGCCCTTGAGCAAGGCCCTTCCATCTGCTCCCCCGGGAACCCTAGATATCAGCTCTCTGCTCCACACAGAGAGCTGTGGTAGCCCGGTGGTCTGTGGTTGTGTCAGGAAGGGCATCCGACGTAAAAACAATTGCCAAGTTGTCGTGCGACTAGTTCGCTGTTGTGACCCCTAACGAAGGGAGAAGCCAAAATAATAAGAAAAAAAAACTGTATATACATTTGTAAATATGGGTATGTATATTTATGGAAATCTACTGCAAGGTCATGAATGTTATTAGTCTTTATGCATGTGTTGCTGTGTTCTGTCATGTACTTTGCAGGATTGCAGATGGAGGTTGGGTGTGTTTGCCTTGTGCTTTTTTTGTGGATAATTGTTGTGTTTTGTTGTCTTACTTTCTCTTTCCTTTCTCTCTATTAAAAAATAAATAAATTCATATCGGTGTGAGAGGATGGCTGTAAGGTGAGAAGGGAGGCCATCTATAAAAGGAAAAAAAAGAAAAAAAAGAAGAGATAGTGAGACACAAAATAGTTCAAGCTGCAGAAGTGATGCTGGGGTGGCCGAGTGTCTAGGTTAACCTGTAGTCACACCCAACCACCCACCCACCCCCATAGTTGTCAGGAAGAAAGTGAGACACTTTGAGTGAAGATGAGCAAGTCAAGAAGACAAAGTGTTGTCTGGAAAATGTAATTGCCTTTCTGCTACAGCTACCACATTCATGTATCTTTTTTTTATCTCCTCATTATTTTTACATTAATTGATAATTTCCACACTTTTTATTTCAATATTTCATGTTGACCAGATGCTCTGTGACCTTACAGGCTTATGGTTAATTGTACTTATCGATTTTAGAGTTTATCATGTGTAACCTTTTTGTATAGCATGTTTTAAGAGTGTATAATTTTAGTATAATTTTAGTATGATTTTATTATGTGTATTTCTTTTGTAAAGCACTTTGTGATTTTATATCTGTGAAAGGTGCTATACAAATAAAGTTTACTTACTTACTTAATAAAGACAATAATGAAATTAAATAAAAGAAAGAGGACTGGCGTTTAACTCACATTTACCTCGCGTTTACATTGCGTTTACGTTTAGTGAATGTGCTCCTTGTTGCTGTGGTGTCATTCATGAACATAGGCTACACAGAGAGGGAAGTCTGTCAGAGGAAGCAGGGGAGTACAGTAATTTGTTCAATGAATGTACTGCTGATTTGCACATGCACACACCCAGAGAACTTCCACTGAGGAGTGATTATCTCGTGTAGTACTGTGCTGGATGTGGCACTGTGAAACTAACTTATGTACTGCACCAGGGGTTAATTTGAGACTGATCCTGCCAGAACAAGACCCGGGAACTCCCTCATTTTGACCAGTTGCATTCCGGCAACTGTTTACTTGGATCTGCCAACTCAAATCTCCGCCGCTAAAAGTCCAAAGTCGTTGC
>JBBPBX010048555.1:0-19729 GCA_038048925.1 Garcialebias charrua | reverse complement strand
ATTATATATCTTACATATATCTTATAAAATATATCTACATATAAAACAGTTTCTAGACTGAATTACCGGTAACCATGTTTTTCTTTTTTTTACAGTTAAGACGAAGAAGTCAACACCAGAATTTATCAACTTGTGTCTTCTGGAGGAAGCCCATGAGACAACAGGAAAAAAATCATTTAGGTGGATGCAGTATTTATTTTTGTGCTTTTTTCACTTCTTAGTTTTCATAATAAACATTTTATTTCTTAAGTGGTGTCATTGAACAATAATTTCCTAAACATATTTTACAATGTTAAGTGTGTACAGTATAGTGTTTGTTTAAAAACATACTGGAAGTTAAGAATATTTTCCATTTGCATTTGACCTTTAAAGAATCATAAGAAAAAGATTATTAGATTTGAACAGCCCTCCATCCATCCATCCATCCTTCCTGATGTCGTGTCATGAGTAGTGCAGCAGCTTTTGCCAGGATGCACAGACGTCAACATGAACCCATCCATCCTTCCTGATGTCGGGTCGTGGTGCAGCAGCTTTTTCCGGGGTGCACAGACGTCAACATCAACCCATCCATCCATCCATCCTTCCTGATGTCGGGTCGTGGTGCAGCAGCTTTTCCAAGGATGCACAGACGTCAACATGAACCCATCCATCCATCCTTCCTGATGTCGGGTCGTGGTGCAGCAGCTTTTTCCGGGGTGCACAGACGTCAACATCAACCCCGATGAAGCTGTTCTTGGATGCCCAAACGAGTTTCCTGATCAACAAACATTTAATTATTAATACTTTGTTTTTACGTTTAAAGAAACATGCTTTTAATGTTTAAGGGACAGTTTAAACCAAATTATCCATTTGCATTTGACTTTGAATTATCCCTGACAAAATATTACCGTTTAAATTTAATGAAATACAAACATTTAATATTACAGGGCCAATTGAAACCTAATTAATTCCTAATCTGTACCTTACTGTAAAAATAGTTTAACTGATTACAGGGCAGTGTGATCAATGTGTTAAGCAATGTTAACAGGAACCTTGTGCATATATGAGAATAATCTTTATTATAAAGAAACAAAATGGAAAACACAGGGGTTTAAAACAAGCTGAAAAGTCTATAAAGTAAGATTAGAGCATTAAATAGCTCAAGGGACATTACCGCCAACAGGTGGTGAGACAAGGTCCTGCAGGGTGTTCTTCTTCTAATGTTTAGTGGTGGCTAGTAAATAGCTTGAGGTAACACTACCGCCACCACGTGGTAGGACGAGTGAGATTCTACACCCCGCCCACAGAAGGGCTGCAGTAGTGAATGGAGACAAAACCGTACATGTGAGCCGATCCTAACTGGAACAGACCGGACCAGACTGAACCGCTCTGGGCCGGTAAGTGGAAAAGGGGCATTTGTCTCCGGGCAGGTTTGAACCGGAACCTGCTCCACCGGATGTCAGACAATGCCTCCTTTGTCTCTTTCTCACTGGTCAGTATTGTCTGCTTCTCGGGCCAGAAACTCAAACAACATAATCACTCTGCTGGGTTCAGGTGGGTCCGTGGATTCTGTCAGGACTCTGTTGTGGTTTGAACCCAAAGTACAGACGGACATGGGGAACTTGAAGTATAAAGTAAGAATATTTATTAACAAGAAACCAAAAGGCTGATGTGGCAGCAAAATTTACATACATGGAATAGGAGGCACAGAGGGAGACAACATGATCACTTTGACAGGACAATCCACTGACAAATGAAAAGATACAAACCTGCAAAATATTTAGGAACACTAATGATATACAATGAAGAACACCTTGGGTGATTGGGATAGAGGACATGTGTGACAGGAGCTGGAAAACACAGAGATCACAAAACAAATACACACCTATCCTCTCATTTTTAAACTTTTTTTTTCGCATCTACAGAAACATTTCAATACATGTTTATATTTCTAATTCCTGCACACTCATGCCTGCTCATAATGTACAGGTAGTGCCTTTTATTCTACAAGCACACGTAAACAGTGTTATCTACAACAAATGTTTTTTAATACATATAGTTAGATCAAATTCAAAGCTGTCTGGGGTTGGTTTAGTTTGAAATTTTCTAGCTGAATTAAAACCGTAATGAAAAGTGATACTTTAGGTTTTCAGTCGCAGTAGCATCAGACTTGTACAGAAGTCCCAAGGTCTTGTTAGGAGTCTGGTTCTGGTCCAGAAGTGGCAGGCTTGCACTTGGAGCTGGACGAGATGTTCGACATGGCTATTGCATGCTTGTCCTCTTGCTGCTCTCTGTTTCTGGATGGGGTTGAAGCTGCATGTGACTGCTTGAGTGTGGCTATCCTAGCAGAAAGAAGAGTAAGCAGACAGTAAAGAATTACAATGGAATACTTTTTTTCACAATTAACCTACACTCTCTTAAGGAATACATATATCCCACAGTGCTTTGCATGCCAAGGTTTTAACAAAAACCTCACATGATCTGGTGGAACTTGGAATATTTGAAGGGTAAGATTCTCAGCTCATACAACCACAAGTTTTAGATAAATGTCAGTAAATATAAATGAGTTATAGTAACTCTTTAGTTTAATAACCAATCCCTAATTAGGGAGCCATCTTGAATCAGGTTGATTCCAAAAGTTAATCAAGTATAGATATCCATCCGGTGATTACTTTGTACTTTTGCAAGAGTTTAATTAAAACTTGTCAAGTAGTTCATGAAAAAGTTTGCCAACAAGCAAAGAGAGTTGACAATAACAGTTAAAGCTCCCCTGACATCATCTTTGAACTTTCCATAAAATGGTAAAACATATATATATATATATTTTAAGATTGAACTCTGATCGTTTTTGCTAAAACAATGTTAAATGAATGAAAATTCCTCTCAAAAATAATTTAAAATTAGCGCACTTTTTTACATGGTAAATCCGGATTTTCCCGTCGCGTGATTGTGACGTCAGATGTAGACTCGGCTCGAACGCGCACATTGAACACAATGGAGGAAGATACAAACGCATCCGTCCAATTTAGCCATTTAAAACTTTAGATTTTAGCGGTTTGTCTTCAGAGAAGCCAAAGTTATTTCGAGTGATCAACCAGAAACAGCAGGTTATAATTTTTTTTCTCCTGATGCTGTTTTTTGTAGACTTTTCACTTCAGGAAGTGAGCAGCTGTGTGAGCTGCAGGTTGACGAGGCAGAAGGAATTCTACAACATCTAAATCGTTTCCACAGCACTGAAATGGTAATATATTAGTTAATGTTTCTAATAATTATTCAACATTAATTTATAGTTTAAAAAATTAGTCCCTTTTAAAATATCTGTTAAATATTTTAATGTTTATTCTAACATACGTTCTGAAAAACATCATTCATATTTCCAGTTGAAATTTGCATGTTTACATGCACTAAATGTTCACTAAAAATAAAAATAAAATGTTTATATGTCAATCATTAAATTTAAAATTAAATTTATATCAAATACCGTCAAAAAACATAAATTTCCATAGCTGTTTTAATAAAAATTTCCATAGCTGTTTTAATAAAAATATCAGTTTGTGTTTTCAGGTTTCCAGGTCTCCAGTCCATCACAGAGACACCTGGACAGGTCTCCAGTCCATCACAGGGACACCTGGACAGGTCTCCAGTCCATCACAGGGACACCTGGACAGGTCTCCAGTCCATCACAGGGACACCTGGACAGGTCTCCAGTCCATCACAGAGACACCTGGACAGGTCTCCAGTCCATCACAGAGACACCTGGACAGGTCTCCAGTCCATCACAGAGACACCTGGACAGGTCTCCAGTCCATCACAGAGACACCTGGACAGGTCTCCAGTCCATCACAGAGACACCTGGACAGGTCTCCAGTCCATCACAGAGACACCTGGACAGGTCTCCAGTCCATCACAGAGACACCTGGACAGGTCTCCAGTCCATCACAGAGACACCTGGACAGGTCTCCAGTCCATCACAGAGACACCTGGACAGGTCTCCAGTCCATCACAGAGACACCTGGACAGGTCTCCAGTCCATCACAGGGACACCTGGACAGGTCTCCAGTCCATCACAGGGACACCTGGACAGGTCTCCAGTCCATCACAGAGACACCTGGACAGGTCTCCAGTCAAGACATCTCAGCTGCATTTTTTTGACCAAACAGGACGGTTTAAATCAAACGGATTCATAAAGATGCATCTAAAATTGTTTTTTTTTTAATAAATGTAAATTTACAACAAAATAAAAAAATCTTGATGGATAAAAATACACAAATAAAAACTAGTTAAAAATATACAAGCATTAATTTTGGCACCATATGCAGATTCTATAAGATTTCATCAAAAACAAACCTTTAACAATTTTAATAAAAACTGAACAAGTCAAAAGGATGCTGGTTTACTTTTTTTCCTAAACATGTCACCATAAAACATTTTTTAGTTTGTAGCCTTAAAAAAGACAACACTCAAATGAAGCATCACAAAATGTTTATTCTCATAGTTTGAATGAGCTAGTTTTCACTTTAACAGCAGGGTCGTGTTCTCCCTCTTCGTTTCTGTTGTTTGAGTTCTCCATGGGCAAGAAGAGTTGAACAAAGAGACGTGTCAGCGGATTCGGATGACGTGTAGGGAGATTTGATCACATCATCCAACACCTTAAACAGAAAAGCGGGGCTTTGTTATATATGTACCAGTAATAAAGTATTTATATGATTAAAAAAATTGGAGTATCATTTATTGTTTGAATTGACAGGTTTCCAGTCCATCACAGGGACACCTGGACAGGTATCCAGTCAAGACATCTCAGCTGCATTTTTTGGACCAAACAGGACGGATGAAATCAAACTGATTCAAACATCTAAAAGTGTTTTTGTTTAAAATAAATGTAAATTTACAACAAAATAAAAAAATCTTGATGGATAAAAATACACAAATAAAAACTAGTTAAAAATTTCAGAACGTATGTTAGAATAAACATTAAAATATTTAACAGATATTTTAAAAGGGACTAATTTTTTAAACTATAAATTAATGTTGAATAATTATTAGAAACATTAACTAATATATTACCATTTCAGTGCTGTGGAAACGATTTAGATGTTGTAGAATTCCTTCTGCCTCGTCAACCTGCAGCTCACACAGCTGCTCACTTCCTGAAGTGAAAAGTCTACAAAAAACCGCATCAGGAGAAAAAAAATTATAACCTGCTGTTTCTGGTTGATCACTCGAAATAACTTTGGCTTCTCTGAAGACAAACCGCTAAAATCTAAAGTTTTAAATGGCTAAATTGGACGGATGCGTTTGTATCTTCCTCCATTGTATTCAATGTGCGCGTTCGAGCCGAGTCTACATCTGACGTCACAATCACGCGACGGGAAAATCCGGATTTACCATGTAAAAAAATGGCGCTAATTTTAAACTATTTTTGAGAGGAATTTTCATTCATTTAACATTGTTTTAGCAAAAACGATCAGAGTTCAATCTTAAAATATATATATGTTGTGCCATTTTATGGAAAGTTCAAAGATGATGTCAGGGGAGCTTTAAGTTTTAGACAAAGGTCGTGTATGTTCTGCCAGCACTCAGTATGTTTTGGGGACGACTCTCAGCTACTACCACACCACATTTTAACTCAATATCTGTAAAATTGTGTTGTAACCATTTTTGTGTTTATATCATTTAGATGTGCCTTTATTGATTACCTTCTGGGGAGGTATTATAATCTGCCCACATTATTTTGAGATATTTTGCTAACAGACAGACTAACAAACTCACACATGGTTGCTTGACCTTTCACTGAAGCAAGCAAAATTAATTTGAAAACTGTCAGTTGTTGACAACCCTAATAGCCATGGTTCACATGCAGATTGGCGAGATGTCACTATACCACCCGGTATATGTGTCTGAACTTGACTCTCTCTGGGCTCCATTTGTGGTTGGCCAAGATTTTATAAATCGCTTTGAAGCGATTATAAATTATGGCAATCAGACAATGTGGGCCACAGTGGGCAGTCCACTGCCATTCGTGGTACCTCCCCAAGGTCAGGACACTGACTGTCTAACAACAGGTACCGCTAAGGTCACAAGGGATTCCCAAACCGAGACCACAAACCGCATTATTCTATTACACGGCTATGGTGATTAGAATCAAGAATCAAGAATCAAGAATCAAGAATCAAGAAGGTTTATTAACATTGCATCAATTTTCATCAATACAGCGTAAATATGTAGTTACAGACATCCAGGAGAGAGAATGAGTGCAAACAAGCTGCAGCTCAACAAAGCACATGACATGTTTATCAACACATGATATGTTTATCAACACATGATATGCTCATAGCGCGGCCAGTCCCAATCTGTCCCCAGATGAAGGTCAAAAGCAGGAAAACAGGCAAAGACACGGGGTTTCACAGCATTGATATTAAAAAAAGATGAATCACATTTTGTCTTCAAGACACCGCGTGATCCAGTAAAAACCATATCAGAAAGCACATTTAGTTACAATAACAAATGGAGAGACGGCAGGCAAGGAGATAGAGTCTGTGAGTAATTTCAGACAAACACAGAGTTCAGCAGATGTGCAGCTGGGTGTTATCTGAGGCTTCACAGAAATCTCTGGGGAGGGGGAGGGGGGGGGGACTCTTCAGCTCCACACTCCAGGAGAATGGCTTCCCACAGCCTACTTTTCAAGGACATGTGCAGAAGCCAGATAATGTTCTTGTTTGTTATCCAATAGACCACAGTGTTCTTTTCCACTGCCGCCTTCAAGTCTGTGGTGCTGTTTCATGGCCGAAAGAAATCCAAATATGTGGTTCCGCTCTGCTCAGCTTCATGAACTCCCATCTGTCCCTTGATTGATCCGGGGTGGCTGTAAACAAGTCCCAAAACGGACAGCAGGTGCGCGGTGGTCCACCACTGCTCCAAGCGAGCGATTGAGCTCATACAACAGCTGGGATGAGGAGCTCACGGCCCGGTTCAGAGAATTTTGCTGATCAGGTAGTGCCGACAGCGCGCTGATAGCTGCCGAAGCCTCCCTCAGCTTCCAGTAACAAACAACTCCGCTCACGCCAAAAAACAGAGCAGTTGCTACCAATAATCCAATAATCCACAAATCCTCCACGTCTTCGACACTTAAGACGGTCAGACACATGGGCTGCCACTGACCCCACGAGTCCATCACGTATCCAGCCGCGTGTGTGTCGGAGGGACAGACAGCTTCTCCTGGCACGGTCCGCTTCGTGGAAAAAATCTTATCCATTGAAGAAACAGCCCAATTTATTAATTCCATATTGGTTCGAGTGAGCGCTGAAGGGTCGCAGACGAGACGAAAAGCAAGCAGGGAGTAGGAAAAACTTAGGGAGGGAAGAGCAGAAAGATATGCGACCTGCCTTGCAGAGTGCCGGAAGTACATAAAAACTGTGAAATTAATTTGAGATCTTTGATACATGTCAAGTTTTAGAAAAACACAAGGGCAGTTCCCTGTTGTTGGGACACTTTGAGGTGACAGTTAAACTCAAACACATTTCAGTTCAGTGTTTTATAATAGCTGTCAAACTGCTGTTTAGAATCCAGCTGTGAGCTAATGCTAACATTTTCACTAGAAGGTCGGTTTGATTAATGACTTTCACACCAGATGGAAATGTTCACAAATTGTGCTGCAATGAGACACACTGGGACATAATGACACACTAAAATACAAATAAATCACTTCACATTATGAACAGTTTGAAGGAGATGCTGTCTAGAGGAAAAACATTATCTAAAATTTACTTATAGATGTTTGCTGTTTGTTAGCCGAAGCTCTGCTGATAGTCAGAAAGGTTTATTTAAATTTTTATTTTACCCTTTATTCACACAGGTAGTCTCGTTGAGTCACAAGAACTCATTTTCAAGAAAGACCTGTTTGGGAGCAGATGGTAGGGGTGAAGGGCCTTGCTCAAGGGCCCAGAGTGGGGAAAATGAGGGTGGAGACAGGTGTGGGTGTTTCACCTTTCATACCCACATTTTGGTGTTGTCAGTTCAGGGGGTCAAACCAGCAACCTTCTGATCACAGGCTCACCTTGTTTAATGTATTTCTCCAAAATGAGATGAATCAAAAAGCTGTCTACAACAAGTAAAATATTAAAGCTTCGGTATGCGATTTCTTGAACACTATGGGACTTAGAAATATTTTCAGCGCAGAAAAGCATTCTGCTCCCTCCCCTCAGAGCTATATATGGCTCAGAGGGGGAGCCACAGTCCGTGCTTCTGCTGAATTTTAGTTCTGCTCCGCCCCCTGCTGTGTGTCTGCTCGGAGCGCTTCAATATTCTGTGATTATATGTTATAAAAACCTTTTAAAAATATAATAAAACCATAGAGCACTTGTCCAACAACACAAAACCCAGCAGAAATCATCAGAGCTTCACGAAGCAACGTTGGACATGATTCAATTCGCTCGTGACTTCCTCTTTCTGTCAGTGCAGGTTTGGAATGCTCCGCCTCCACTACATGTCCTGTCTGCGCTGCAAAGTTCTGTGATTATATGTTATTAAAACCTTTTAAAAATATTATAAAACCATGGAGCACTTGTCCAACAACACAAAAACCAGCAGAAATCAGCAGAGGTTCACGAAGCAACGTTGGACATGTAATTCGCTCGTGATTTCCTCTTTCTGTCAGCGCAGGTTTGGAATGTCTGGAATGCTCCGCCCCCACTCCATGTCCTGTCTCTGCGCTGCGAAGTTCTGTGTTTATATGATAATATAACTGTTTAAAAAATATAATAAAACCATGAATCACTCGTCCAACAACACAAAAAGACCCTGTAATCAGCAGAGCATCACCAGCCAATTTGGACATGATTTAATTCGCTCGTGAGTCGTGACAAATCCATTTCCTCATTCCTGTGAGTGGAGGATGAAGCGATCACTTGACTTTTGGCAAAAAAACTAAATAAAAGTCCAGCTCTGGGATGAAGAAGGGATATTTAATACATTTGTGTCACATAAAAAACAGTCCTGCATCGCTTTGCAATCCTTTGAATGAGAACGAGCCGCGGCGCTGAGGCTGTGACAGGCGGGGGCGTGGGTTGGGGCGTGACAAACAACTCTGTTTTTATTGGCTGGTCAGTGTCCGGGTCACTCTGTGTTTTCAGTGTTTTTATAAATGCTGATAGAGAAGCAAGGGGACTATAGTTTTTTTCAGAGATTACTTTGTCTAACATCAGTCTGTCAATAGATCGTGACAGAGTGAAGAAATATGTTCAAAATATATTGTTAGAAAAGTTACAGACTACATTACAATGTTACATACCCCACCTTTAACTGCTCATAACATTGCCACAAAACCCACCTTCAAAAGATCTGAAATATTTCTTTAAGTTTTAAACACAGCAGCATCATTGCGTGTATTTCAACAATCTCAACATTTTTTTTCCTTGAAATAAAATACATTTTTCACTTTTCTCATGCATGTTATACTGTAAGTCCTGATATATGAGCTTTTGCACTTACACTTAAAGTAAAATAATAAGTGCACTGACTTGCAGCAGATAATTTATTGTTTTATTTCCACTTGTAAAATCTTCCAGGCACAGATAGTAAAGTAACATTTTTCTCCAGATAATATTCATTATTTCTATTAGTCCGTGATTCGGTGTGACACAGATTGCTCTGTATCGTGCCTTCTTGCATCAGTGTTCGTACAAACAGCAGCTCGTTGTAATACAGAGGTAATTGTGATGTCATGAACAAAAACTTGTTCTCAGCTCCTTAAAAAAGAAATTTTATTCTAGTTTTCATTTGTTCGTTTCATTTTGTTGACAGATTTACTGATTTAGGTCCTCTGACAGCTGGATTGTAATTGTTCCTTTTCACGTTCTTTTCAAAGATAAATCATAAAATTTACAGCTGATTTAACTCTGCTTTTTAGTTTTTCATTGTCCGTTGCATTTGTTTACTTCCACAGACAGTAATCTACAATAATCATTATCACACGTCACTTGGGGGAACGGCACAGATGCTGTTGACAATGCCTCTGAATGTTTGTTTGTGTTATTAAAATATAATCTGAACCACTGGACAGATTTTAATGAAATACTAACAAAGTTATTATTGGATAAACATTCTAAAGCCGATTAACTACAGCTAACCAAAATTGGGCAATACAAAATAATCTAAAATTCTCTCAATTTTACAGATATTGAGCTATAATTTGGTGTAGTAGTAGCTGAGAGTCATTCCTAATATATACTTTCAAGCCCTGGCTAATAGCATGAGATTTCCCTGGAAAAAAATTCCATTAGCCATTACAGTCTACCCTGTGTCTGTCTGTTAGCAAAATATTTCATGAATCGTTGGGCGAATATTAACATTTTCTAATTACAATATGGCCACCACAGCAATTGACCTTGTGAAAAACAAAAGTGACTATAATTTTAGACAATTTTACAGACACTGATCTATTTTTTCATGTTGTAGTAGCTAAGCCTAATCCCCAATGCATACGGTAAGCACTAACATTATTTTGACTTGATTTTTTACTTCAATGATTTTCAGTCAACATTGTTTGCCTGTTAGTAAAATATCTCACAAACCACTTGACAGAGACTATGCAACTTGCACAAAGTGCTCACTGGCTGTTCATCTATAACCCATTGGCATTTGGAGTTAATAAATTTCAGGATTGTCACTACAGCTAATTAATTTGTGAAAACACAAAAAATAGCTATAATTTTGTCATATCCTGATGCATGCTCAAGAATCCAGGTAGAAAATCTAAAAAAGTTAAGTCTGGTCCTCTGGACTCTGAATTTGGTCAGTTTTATGGATATTAAACAATCTTATTAAGTAATTGTTAGATATTTATCAAGACTGGTCTTGGGGTTTTTGATCTGCTCAGGGACGGGATTATAATGAAATTATGACCCTGTTCTGACTAGGTTAAACTGGGCCAGCAACTCTAAAAAGAGTCACCCATGGATTCAATATCTGTCAAGGAATTATGAATGTTGGATTATTGAGCATGCATCAGGGTACTGTCAAGGAATAGTTTATCTTGCTTGCCACATGACGTAGGCTTTGGAAGCACCGTCTAATGTTTTTCCCTACACGTCAACCCACGTAAGATCTGTTGTGATTACACTTAGTCACGCCTCCTCATACACATGACAGGAAGAGCTCCCCTTCTGCGAAGGGAGGAGTCTAGGCCCTATAAAGCTGTAAAGCCACGGAAGACCCGGCCCTCTCTTCCGGATGCTGATCACACTGGAGAGGCCAGCGTTGTAAACTGTAACCTTTTCCTGCCTTTATTTTAATACAATTGATAAAACTTAATTCATGTTTCCTTGAGTTATTTAGTGTGAGTTGTCACTTCTGAGGGAGATCCGAGGCGGGGGGAAAAGACGTGGAGCTGGAGGTTGGTTTTGGGTTCATACTCTAAGCTTCTGCCGAGAACAGACGCTCCTCTTCTCCCTCCTCGCTTTGCTTTGCTGCTTTGTCTGCCTGTGAAACTGCTTCTGAGCCTCTCTTGCATATCTTCCGAACAAAAAAAAAAACGATGGTCTTATTCGGCCAGTTGGTCCTCTTCACAATTTGATAACATTTCTTCAAAGAGAAGACAGGCTTTAGGCGAGCCGATTGCCATGTTGGTACGCATGCAGCTGGATATCTCATCGACTTGAAGACTTGATGAGGTGTCTATCTCTGTTGTCATCTGTGGATCTAAAGGATGCATATTTAATTGGATTGATGATAACTGGTTCCTGCTTTTTGGATTCAGCTGCTTGGTTTTATCTACAATTTAAGGAAGTTCATCTGCAGCAAATTGAGACCCGACCACGCTGCTTGCCTTTGTGATGGCTTGGTTCTTGCCTGTGTACACAGACTCAGTTGCCTTGGGCATAATAGATCAGATCTTGGGGATTTTTACACAGATACATTCCATCGGTGTGTGGCCACATAATTTGGACATTTTCAGAATCTTTCGGACCAACACAGACTCAAGGCAGATGCCATTATGTTCTGTTTGTACTCAAAACAACTGTGTGTTTATCTGAATCTGGCTCCCCTGGCTGGCTTTCAAGGCCACCTTATCTGAATTTGCCTGGAGGACATGTAATCTGACGCTCACCCCCAACCCATCGGGGAACTCCACCGTCAACCAGAGTGAACCAGCTGAATAAACATTGTCATCATATTCAGGACTCTTGGATCCTCATTAGCGTTGACCTTGGCCATTCCCCGACACCCTCGAGAATGTTTATGGATCTCATTGGAGGAGCTGTTGATTATTCCATCCTTATCAGAACTCTTACGGTGATCTCGAGAACATCTATGAATATTGCTCATTGTTCTTGGTGTCTCCCCGCTCTGCAGACTGTCTTCGTCATTATGTGCTTGTCTGTGCAAGGTGTTTTTTAATATTATATTTTTTTCTCAAGCATGAAGAAAGATTTTAATAGGAATTTTTTCGCCTCCATTTCCTAATGTGTCTAATTTCATTACTTTTTGTCTGTCTAGCAGATCTCACATTATGAGTCTTCGAGGCTCAATGTGACTTATCTGTCTAAATAAAGGTTGAATGAGTGGAAGTCTCCCACAGCTGGCAGCAGCCAGCTGCAGTGACCGAAGGCATGAATCCAGCCCCTCGTTTTTAACAGTTGGTGATGTGAAACGCCGGTCTCCCGTATCGGACTTAAAAATTTATATGCGTGGCATTTTTTTTTGTCTGGACGCATTTGGGAATGGATCGGAAACGTTGGCAACTTGCTAACCGGAAGTGGTCCGTGAGCGTTATAAAACACTCGAAACACTATTTAATTTTAATTTTAATTTTATTATCAATCATCCGGTTGATTTAAGAGCTAGTACATAGGTTTTTCGTTTGATTATTGATAATATTGAAGAAATTACGTGGTTGAAGGTTAAAGCCCCTTAAAGCTGCAGTATGTAGCTTTTTTTATGAACATATTTCTTCACTCTGTCACTACCTCCTGACAGACTGATGTTAGCCAGGTAATCTCTGAAAAAAAAAAAAAAAAATATTGTCCCCTTGCTTCTCCAGGTGGTAAATAAGCATTTCTAAAAAGAAAAGGTGACCCGCCATTTTCCAGCCAATAAAAACAGAGTTTGTAACCAGCCAATAAAAACAGAGCTTGAATTTGAATCAGCCAATAAAAACAGAGCTTGAATTTGAAATTCAACAGACCACAAGGGGGCAGAGCCACATATGGCTCTGAGGGGGAGGGATCAGAATGCTTTGCCTGTTGAAAATATTTCTAACTGCTGCAGTTCTACAGAAACTGCATACTGAACATTTAATCAATCCTATATTAAGTAATCTTATTTTATTTGATACAGTAATAGCTGAGCACGGACACATTTTGTGACATTTTATAATATTTCCTGATGCTATGCATAAAGTAATTTACAAGGTTTCATCAAGGTGGCTACATCTGTCCTTTATTTGCTTAAGATGATCTTAGTTTGTCATGAAAGGCAGTGGGCGGTATGCATTCCTTTGAGAAATCCTTAAATCTTAGTTTTGTGTTTGTAACGTACGGTAGGTAAAGAATTTGTTTTATTTGGAGACATAAAATCACTTTGACCTTTGCATTTTTATACATTATTACCACAACCTTTCACATGGCCTCTTTGCATACACACACCTTTGACTTATTATGGATTCGAGTCTGCTCGGATTAGGAAAAGCATGGTATTACCCAGCAATGCTCTGGGGTCACAATCTCACTCTTTCATGTGATGCAGTGAGCAGAATCCTGAGCACATCGGCTACAGACCAGCCTGGAGGTAATCAGCCGAGAAACACAAAACACAGCTTCTGAGAGCCATAGGTTTGCAGGTCAGTGCGTGATATTGAATCAGCTGAAGTGACAGAGATTCATGTCAGGGTATAGTTGATGTTCCGGAAACCAGGCTTTAGATTACAAAATCTGGGAAAGAATAAAGTTTGAGAACATTTTTAAAGAAGAAAACAGTCTAAGTATTCTAAATAAATACCCGGTACTAAAAATTACATTTTGATCTTATTTTTAAGCATAGCTTTTTAAAGGGATGTTAGATATAGAGTTTTAGATATAAAAAATATATATATTTAAAGTACACAGCTACCGGGTATTTTGAATTAAACTTGAAAATAACATTATGCACAATGTAAAAAGATCTTGTGCAATATATTACTGCTCAGAGTCTGTGGTTTTGATGACCCTTGGGTACTACCACACTGAAGTTTATCTCTGTAGGGATTCCAGTTTTTTCTGCAGGTTCCCAGTTCCTGAGGCGGTGCAAACAAGCAGCAGCTAAGAGTCATGAGCGCCAGGACTATAAGAGGCTGC
Organism: Garcialebias charrua; assembly: GCA_038048925.1. Taxonomy (NCBI): domain Eukaryota; kingdom Metazoa; phylum Chordata; class Actinopteri; order Cyprinodontiformes; family Rivulidae; genus Garcialebias; species Garcialebias charrua. Next base: position 5,423 of record JBBPBX010048555.1, on the reverse strand, counting down.
AGAGCTTCTTTCCTTGCTGGAACATTACTTACTGTACCGATCCACATTTCTTACTTCCGATCCGATCCGATACATAAAAACTGGGTATCGACCGATACTTTTCCGATCCGATACTGTTCAGGTATGTGAATCTGTATAATGAAATTTTTGTATTGAGACTATTCATTTTAACATTGTGTGAAATAAAACCAATGAAGATACTCTATAGCTTTACAACAAGAAACTCACTAACTTTAACAGCACACAAGAGGCAAGTCCATACCACACACATGTCCTTCTCACTCATGGTGCAGCTGGAAAAACTAAAAAAATGCTAAGCATGATGGGAAAGACAACACAGCCCACTCCCCTTAACCACTAAGAGAGTGGATTTTGTTGTCTTTCCCATAATGCTTAGCGTTTTTTTAGTTTTCCAGCTTTAGGTGCAACTGGAAAACAAAAAAAACGCTAAGCATTATGGGAAAGACAACAAAATCCACTCCCTTAGTGGTTAAGGGGAGTGGGTTTTCTGCTACCTTTCATGTTTTTACATTGTGTATGTATCATTAATGGGATTGTCTTGTATTGTCTCTTTTGTAAAAAAAAAAGAACAAATTTAATAAACATAAACATTAATAAACATAATTACATGTAATCTACAATTGGTGCCACTGCTGCCACTCTGTGCTATTTTCCGGAAACACAATATACCTTTCCACTTCTACGCTGATGACTGTCAAATCTACTTCCCCCTAAGACAAAATGGTACAGGCTCTATTCAACCTCTGCTCGACTGCCTGGCTGACATCAGGGACTGGATGGCTTTAAATTTCTTAAGCTTCAATGATAAGAAGTCTGAAGCCATATTGTTCCTTCCCAATGACACAACCTCAAACCACTGCATTGACCTGTCTGCTCTACCCCTATCCGAAAAACAAAAAGTCAAAAATCTGGGAGTGATAATGGATCCTTCCATGAAACTCAACAGTCATGTAAACATGATCGTCAAATCCTGTTTTTTCCAGCTGAGGCGTCTGTCTAAGCTGAAGCCCATATTATCCAAAAAGCACCTGGAGACAGTGATTCACGCATTCATTACATCTAGGCTTGATTACTGCAATTCACTTCTGTTTGGCGTCAGTCAAGCCACCATTGCACGATTACAACTGGTTCAGAACGCAGCTGCCCGATTTTTAACCAGCACACGCAAAAGAGAGCACATTACACCAGTCTTGGCCTCCCTTCACTGGCTACCGGTTCATCTTCGAATCCAATTCAAAATTCTCATGTATGTCTACAAATCGCTGAACAGTCTCGCCCCCGCCTATCTCTCGGATCTGATACACCCATATGTCCCTCCACGTGCTTTGAGGTCAGAGGATCAGGTACTCTTAATAGTTCCAGAAACTCGCCTTAAGCGCAGGGGTGACAGGGCGTTCTCTGTAGCAGGCCCAAGACTCTGGAACGAGTTACCGCTGCTCATCAAACAGGCCCCCTCCCTCTCAGTTTTCAAATCCCGGTTAAAAACTCACTACTACTCCATCGCTTTCAATGCCAGCTGATTTGTATTGGATCGTTTGATTTATGATCTGCAATGTTTTTATGTTTTTCGTGTTGTACTTCATTGTCTGTGTTGCCTGTTGCGTGTTTGTTTGTCCAGCACTTTGGTGTGGACTTGTTCCTGTTTAAAGTGCTTTATAAATAAAATGGTATGGTATGGTATGGTATGTAATGATTTCTGAAAGTTTCATTAAAATTTATTCAGTAGGTACGGTAGATGTGTTACTAAAAGACAGAGTTAACTACAAGGGTTGAATAAAAAGTTAAATATATTCTCCCTCACCTAATATTTTGCTTCAGCCCTTCTGGTCACCTTTAACTGCTTCAGCAATCCTCCAGGACATCCAACCCCTAAAGACCTCCTCTTCAGCATAGTGGCCTCCTGCTGGTGTCCACCAGCCAGTCCTTCAGTTATTAATGACCTTCAGGCTACAGCTTACGAACCCACATCTGCAATAGAGGCCCACACTGTTATGTCCCTGACCTCTTAGGCCACATGTGTCGAACTCCTGGCCCGCGGGCCAGATGTGGCCCGCCAAGTCATTTTATCTGGCCCGCGAGAGCTTAATTAAAAAGTTTTGAGTGTCTAAAAATTAATACGAGCGAGTTTTGACCAAAAACTACATTTCCCACAATGCCTTTCGACTACGGCAGCCCCACTATGCCTTTCGACAACGGTTTTCCCACAATGCCTTTCGACTACGGTAGCCGAGGCAGTGTTTCTACCTTCATGCCAACGAGTGGAATTGAGATATAAATAATGATCCCAACATGTCCAGAAAGAGAAAAGTTGATACAGACGGAAGTTTCAAGAAAGATGGGAAGGCGAATACTTGTTTGTGCTTCCAGGAGAAAGACCGGTATGTCTTTTGTGTTACGAGGCGGTGTCGGTTTTGAAACCAAACACGGAGCTAAGTACGCTAAAGCTAGCCTTCAAGAAAAGCAACACATTCTGCCAAGAATTAAAAGGCAAACTGCAGTCGCAGCAGAGTTTGTTCATGAAACCCACAGCCAAAAACGAGGCTGCAGTGAAAGCTAGCTTCAAAGTGGCTGTGTGACTTTGCTGTGTTGTGCGACATAACCGACCATCTCGCCCAGCTGAATCAGAAGCTGCAGGGACGCAAACAAGTCATCACGCAGATGTCCGACGCGATCACGGCTTTCCTGCGAAAATTGGACTTATGGATGTGGCAAGTGAAACAGGACAATCTTGTCCACTTTCCTGTTTGTCAGGTTAGCATTTTCTTAAAATTTAATTCAAATATATCCTGATGCATTCTCAATAATCCAGGTAGAAAAATCTAAAAAAGCTAAGTGTGGTCCTCTGGACATTCAAAAAAACAAAACAAAAAACAGGTGATTATTTCAGCCACCTAAAATAATATGTTCCCCTTCCTTGGATGGTTTCTTTTCACAAAGATGGCCTCTTTTACTCGTCTCTCAAACCATTGTTCCTCTCTATCAAGGATGTGAACATCTTCATCCCTGAAAGATGAAGTTTTGTTTTGTTTTTTAAATGTCCAGAGGACCAGACTTAGCTTTTTTAGATTAATTAAAATATAATAAAATGTAATTCAACAAAGAAGAAGAAAATTTCAACTGTGTGCAATTTAATGATTGTGCTTGCATTTTGTTTTGTGTTTATCATTTTCAGAACATGATCAATCATAGAGAGAGAATCCACTTGGTGTGTTCAAGGACAGGCAGCATCTCCTCATCAAAGACTAACCAAACAACTTGAGTACGGTAATATAGTTGTGAACTGAGTCAACCTTTATTTTGGTATGTGTATGCACACAAATTGTTGTCATTCACAGTTGGATGCAAGGCTGTGTGTAGCCTTTTTGGGTGAGATGCTACATGTGTCATACATGTTCTTTGCAGCTCAGTTTTATGTTTTTTTTTTAATTAACTTGGACAATTTCATCCTTCATTAATGGAGTTATGTGGGTTTTCATAAGCTGACAAATTTTAAAAGGATTTATGTTAGAGCAACAAGCAAACAGATGTTTTCTATGCAACTGTAATTGTCAGTTGAATAAGTTATAATAAATGAGTTATTCAACATTAAGGAGTACGGTAGTTACATTTATTTTACATTACATTAGATTACATTTAGTTACATTTATAAGTTACATCTGGCCCTTCAAGGACAGCCATTATGCCGATGTGGCCCTCGGTGAAAATGAGTTTGACACCCCTGGGCGATGTGAAACCTCTCCCAGAGGTATTAATTGAAGATCTCTTGGACAGGGGCCTCTGCCTGGTGTTCTCAGTTTACCCTCACGACTCGTTTGCGTTTACTGTGTCTGTCTGGCAGCCTATCATGATGCTGGGTCTAACTCACCACCAGTCAAATGGTGATCAGTTGACAACTTGTATAAATATTTCCATTGCATTAAAAGACAAATTGAAGACAATTGTTTAATAAACACGAGGGTTGTGAGGGGGTCTCTGAAACTTTTAATCCCCCTGTAAGCGGTGCCTGAACCGAAAAAGTTTGAGAACCCCTGCTCTAGATGACCACCATTTTCCACATGCATTGAAATCACCCAGGAGATTACAGTCCCAGTGGTGGGCAACGCTAATCCAAAAATTAGTTCAGCTATTTCTAAAGCACTAATTAATTTATTTAGGTCCGCAATTTCAAAAGCACTAATGTCTTATGAAAATTAGGGGAAGCTAATTCTAATCCGCTAATTAAATTCAACAATTGGTAGCAGCAAGTTATGCAATATTTGCACTACACTGCCAACTAGCGGTGCATGAACTGTTATACAGTAAGTTGTTTGAGTTTCAGAGTATTTAGTTTGGTTCTCTTCAACAGGTTTGACAAGGACAAAATGTACCCATTCCAAAGTCTGTTAGCTAAACTGCAGACATATTTGGCTGTTTTTTTTCTTCTTTTGTTACTTTTAGTACCACTAGATCGCATGTGTCAAACTCAAGGCCCGTGGGCCAAATCCGGCCTACCATAACCGTTTCTGTGGCTCTCTACACCCTAGAACTTCAAGATAACAGTTGTAAGCATGTTGCTCTCAGGTGATGGGTCCCCATCCCTACACTCCCTGGTCTCTCTGTTAATTGTCTTGCTTATCTCCTCCATTTTGTTGTCCAGGTGTTTGTGATTGTCATGCTGTGTGTTCATGTACCTGTATATAAAGTCAGGGATTTTTTAATTGATAAAGCTCTGTATATGTTGTATAACACAATCATTGTTCCACATTTAATCTATTGTATTGAGGTTTGGGGAAAAGCGTGCAAAACAATTACAAAGCCTGTTTTTATTTTACAAAAGAGAGCTGTAAGAGTAATCACCAGAAAACATTTCAGTCACCCATCAAACACCTTGTTTCTTCAGCTAAATTTATTGAAATTCCAGGAATTGGTAGAATATAGTATTTTATCAGTTATGTATAGGGCTCATAATAACACATTACCTTTAAATATCCAAAGAAATTTAGACAAAGTTATTACAATCTTAAAGGGACAGATATTCATCAAACCACAATTCAGAACCAGCTTAAAGGGACGGTCTACCTCAATAGAGGCAGATATTATTATTTGATATATTCAAAGGGACAGATATTCATCAAACCACAATTCAGAACCAGCTTAAAGGGACGGTCTACCTCAATTCAGGGAGTTGGATTGTGGAATGTTCTGGAGAGTGATGTTAAAAATGCAAAATCAATTCATTCATTCATTCATTCAACCTTTATTTATACAGGCTAGCCTCGTTGAGTCACGGGGACTCATTTACAAGAGGGACCTGTCTCACTCACACCAAACAACCATCCACTCTCACACTCACACCTAGGGTCAATTTAGAGTCACCAATCAGCCTAACAAGCATGTTTTTTGGTCTGTGGGAGGAAACCGGA
>JBBPBX010048553.1:14116-25701 GCA_038048925.1 Garcialebias charrua | reverse complement strand
GAGAGCAGAGGACACAGGTCTGCCCATGACGTCAGGTGCCAACAGGTTTTGTCTGTTGAAAGAGACACAAACATGAACATGTGAAGTTAAAGCAGGGTCATGACCTGCAATAAAAACGGAAAACACTGACAGAAAACAAGTTCAACTCACTGTAGGCACAAGGTGGTGACGCACAGGTGATGATAGAGAGGAGCTGCAGGAGGATGGTGAGGAGAGAGCAGAGGACACAGGTCTGCCCATGACGTCAGGTGCCAACAGGTTTTGTCTGTTGAAAGAGACACAAACATGAACATGTGAAGTTAAAGAGAGTCAGAGAGTCTTTATTGTCATTTGCACAGCATGTGGTACATGAGATGAAAACGAGATTATGTACACGAGGTCCCAGTTACATCCAACAACAAATGAAAGAGAAAAACAGTAATAACATCTAGAATTAACTAAGAAAAACATCAACTAGTAATACACTAAGCCTAATATAGTGGGAATAAACAGCAGCACGAACATGAGTTTGTATGAGCAGATGGTCACAGATGAACACAGCAACAAGAAAACAGATCAGCATCAGTATGATGTGATATTTTGCAGTGTTTATTTTTTATTTTATTTTTATTTATTCATGAGTCTAACAGCCTCAGGGTAGAAGCTGTTCCTCAGTCTAGTGGTTCTACACTTGATGCTCCTCAACCTCCGTCCTGAGGGGAGTGGGGCAAAGAGTGAGTGTGCTGGATGAGTGAGGTCTTTCATGATGCAGGTGGCTCTTTTCCTGCATCTGAGAAGCTCAGTCCTCGCCTCGTTCTACAGGTGTGCAGTGGAGAGCGTCCTGTGCTCCAGCATCAACGTGTGGCATGGAGGCTGCACAGTTGCAGAGAGGAAAGCTCTACAAAGAGTGGTGAAGGCTGCACAGAAGTCTGTGGGAGTCAGTCTCCCCACCATCACAGACATTTACACCTCCAGATGCAGAAAAAGAGCCACCTGCATCATGAAAGACCTCACTCACCCAGCACACTCACTCTTTGCACCACTCCCCTCGGGACGGAGGTTGAGGAGCATCAAATGTAGAACCACTAGACTGAGGAACAGCTTCTACCCTGAGGCTGTCAGACTCATGAATAAATAAATAATAAGAATAAACACTGCAAAATGTCACATCATGCTGATACTGATCTGTTTCTTGTTGCTGCGTTCATCTGTGACCATCTGCTCATGTTCGTGCTGCTGTTTATAATGATGTTTTTCTACTACATTAGGGCTTAGTGTATTACTAGCTGATGTCTCTCTTAGTTAATCCTAGATGTTATTATTGTTTTTCTCTTGCATTTGTTGTTGGATGTAACTGGGACCCTGTGTACATAATCTCGTTTTCAACACATGTACTACATGCGGTGCAAATGACAATAAATTCTCTCTGACTCTGACTCTCTGATCTGGAGGTGTAAATGTCTGTGATGGTGGGGAGACTGACTCCAACAGACTTCTGTGCAGCCTTCACCACTCTCTGCAGAGCTTTCCTCTCTTCAACTGTGCAGCCTCCATGCCACATGTTGATGCTGGACATTTTAAGACTAAAAAAGACCAGATTATCATAATGGAGGAAAAATAATGTGATCTTTCCCAATTAAAAAATAAAATAATGAACTATGCAGGTCTAGGTAAATTATTTTAATTGTGGAAAAATTAAATATCATACTTTGAATAAATAAAGTTAACTTATGTTTTACTCCTTCTATTAGTTCTAGTATTCACACATTTGCAAAGGAAAAGACAGGAAAAACTGCTAAAACTAGCCCTTTTTGTTGTTATAAGAACAAATAAAATTCAGTTTAAAGTTATTTTTGATCAAAGCTTGGAAGAGCCACTGCTGAGGGACCAAAGAGCCACATGTGGCTCCAGAGCCGCAGGTTTCAGACCCCTGCAAAGTCCAGAACCCCTTACATTTTAAGACAGGTTTACAAGAAATCTAAAATAACTACCTATCAGCCACTTTCAAACCAGTTATGTGATCACAATCTTTCTTTGTGCTTGACAGATTTTTCATGCTGATGACATTGATTGATGACAACTTGGAGACAAATAAAGAGGATTCAATCCTAAAGATTCACAAAGGGACAAACACCTCTGCTGTGTTACTATGAACAGTTTAGCACCACCACGACCAAAGTCTGGCACTCATATTAGCCTGCCTGTGTGTCTGTTAGTAAAATATCTCATGTACCAGTAAATCTTTAATGAAACTGTCAGAAAGTAATTGACTCTCAAGACCTCTCAAGACCTCGTGAATGAGATATATCTTCCTTCAGCCTCTACAAAAACAGTATGTTGCTGAAATACGTATTTAAAGTAAATTAGTATTTCAGCCTGGCTGCGGTTATTGTTCTGCTGGCTAGCAGACGCAAACAACGAGAGGATGCGGGGCCTGTCTCTTTGAAAAACCATCCAGGAACTAAGCCAAAAAAATAAAAAATAACTCGTAGCATACAGTATATGGCTTATTTAAACGCTAGAATAACCTAACCTGCAGTGTTTTACTTGCCTCAAATTATCTGCCTCAGCAGCACACAGACCCGTTTTAGCTCGTTGTTAGCTTAGCTTTTAGCAACAGCAGGTTTTGTTCATTCATGTGAACAGAGCTAAAACAGCTAGCAAATAAAGAAAACAGAACCGACCTTCAACTTCCAACTGAATGTCCAGTCGTCGTCCAGAGTCAGACCAGTCGACGTCTAATAAAAAGCAAGTTTTACGAGCGCTGAATACAACAGCTTCTTGTCCAACAGATAACAGGAAATAGCTACATTTGAACGAAGCGCGCGAAGCGTTGATTGGTTGGATATGATGACATGCTACTTCCCTCGATAAACAAGAGTGGCGTTGATTGGTTAGGACAAAGTTCACATGCAACCTGATAAGCAAGAGTGGCGTTGATTGGGTGGGACGTAAATACCCTGATGCATGCTCAATAATAATAATAACAATATTATATATATATATATATATATATATATATATATATATATATACACAATATAAAAAAACAGCTCGAGCTGTTTCAAAAAACTGACAAAACGTTTAAAACAGAAAAATAAACCAGTGTGAAAATACTTTGTGTAAAGAAACTGGCATGGCAAAGGGAACGTTTGTTGAACGTTCTAAGAACGTTAGGTTAGAACGTTATATCTAGGTTTGTTCAAACGTTAGTCAAAACCTTCAAAGAACGTTCTAAGAACGTTAGGTTAGAACGTTATATCTAGGTTTGTTCAAACGTTAGTCAAAACCTTCAAAGAACGTTCTAAGAACGTTGTGATCTAACAGAACCATGTAAGAACCATATCAGAACGTTAGTTAACGTTCTCTGTTACTTGGGTGGTTGAACAAACTGTGAAATAAATAAGGGGCAGATATAATAAGATTTCATCTTCTTTCTGCTCCTTTCATTTTATCCTACTTGTATTCTTCTATCTGATGAAACTGTGTTTTGTATTGTTCTTTTAAAATGAATGAATAAACATCAAATCAAATCAAATCAACGGCCCAGTCAGAGTCCAGAACCTGAACCTGAAACCTTCAGAGAGCAGAAACCTCAAAGAACTGAAGCAACAATGGAAATTTAGAGTGGGTCAGAACTCCTCCAGAACCAGGAGAGAGACTGATGAAGTCCTGCAGACTGATGAAGTCAGAGAACCACAGAGGATTCTGCTGCTGAAGGAGGTTCTGTTGGGTCAGAGGCACAAGCTGAGGTTAAATTTTAATGATTTTAGAACTTGTTAAAGATCATCCATCCAGCTAACTGTCTATCCATCCATCCATTCAGCTAAAAGTCTATTCATCCTTGTATCTGATGAAACTGTTTTGTATTGTTCTTTTAAAATGAATGAATGAACATCAAATCAAATCAAAAATAAGTCTGTATCTCTGTGTTTATCATTGTCCTGGCATTGTCTCCTCCTGTTGCCTCTGTCTCCTGAGTTCCTTGTGATTCCCTGAGTATGTAAGTTTGCTGCCTTGCGGACGCCATTTTGAAGAGTCCTAATGGTGAACTACTTTTTTAAATCCAGCAGATTTGACCATTTCGTGAAACTCTCAAGCTCAGAAAAACTTGTGCTATAACGTCAGCTATGAAATATATTTTTTCTCAGCAAAGAAATAATTGTTTTACCGTGTTTTGTTGTAAAATCCTGGCTTCTTTGGCTGTCGCGGACGCCATTTTGAAGAGTGCTAATGTGGCGAAATTCAATTTTTAAATCCAGACGCGTCGCGTAGGCCCTGAGAAACATCCATAAGTTCACCCTCCATGTTAAAAAGTCTTCGTCTGACTCTTCTAAAACAAGCAATAAGGCTGCAGAGTAACACACTGGCTGCTAACTGCTATAGACCCCTTTCACGGATTGCGCAATACCGGAAGCGCCGCCATGTTGGAGACACTCGCGCTGTAAACACACAGTAGTTGAAGTCGGAGCTCCGGTTTTATTTCTGATTTGACCATGTTCTCTGTAAAACAAACCTCTGTGAAGAAGACAGAAGCTGCAGGAGACTATGTGGACCAGCTTCAGCCTGCAGCAAAGGAACGTCATTTGGATAAAATACAGATAATTGGCAGCTAAGAGACCCATACCGGCTCTCCAACATGTCAGAAGATGAGAAGACCTTACCAGCTGTGACCTACGCAGACATTGTGAATTATTTGGTGTTTGGTGATTTATATTTAATTTTAAATTTGTGTGTGTACACATATAAATATATTTTGGGTGTGTTTTTAAACACACACTAGCTATGTATTCTTATTGTAAATGTATGTGACTCATCACATCAGTCTGAGGATTGAAGCAAATTTTGTCAAAATGATCTTAGATCCCTGTTTTTTAAGCTACATTTGATCCCTGGATCAACCAGATCTGAGCGGTTCCAGAGAGCAATGCCTTGATTTTCCTTATTAATCCAGACTAAATGTGTAAATGTGTGTTTCAGTTCATCTTATAGAAGCTCTGTGCTGAACTACCTCAAAACATATTTTTTAAATAAACATGTGAAGTACAATGATGGCTGACAAGTGTTATTCAAAATTTTCAACTTTTGTACAGTGTTTCAACACAAATTATATAAATAACAGCTACTCTATGAGTGTTTCAACACAAATACTCTGAATCTAATTACAGTAAGAACTTTGAGGTGCATTCTGCAGACATTCATCTTTTAAGTCTTAAAAGATGAATGTCTGCAGAATGCAGATAATATTAAAATAGATAAATTAAGATAATAGTACGAATGGTTGTCTTTATATAGACCTTTTTTTTACCTTACAACTACTTTGAGTTTGGCAGAATATTTTCTAGTCAATACAAAAAGTGCACAAACAAAATGGTTAATGATACATAATGTCATTTATTCTGTCATTTATCATGTCCTGGACAACTGAGAATCTTCACCAGCATCATGCTCAAATAAAGAGTGCAGTGAATGAAAAATCATGTCTGCCCCATATTTGCAAAAACAACTTCAAAGTAAAGGTGGAACAATGTAAAATAAAAATAAAAAAGGTTCACATCAGCTATCACTCTTCTATCCACTTGTTCTTTTTACAATTCATGCAGCTACTCATAACCCACCAAAGGTGATTAACCAAGGCACAGCACACAAAGCCAATCATATCGATTAATGCAACTTTTTCTGGATATCTACATGTTTGAAAATCAATAGGTAGAAGAGGGCCATTCAAGATTGTGTATTTTTGTCTAACACAGCCTATGACACGTTCAACATGGATTCTAACATGTGCTATTTGCCATGTTTTTTTTAGTTCTTTTTTGTCGTCGGTTGAAGCGTTCAGCTGCCAGATGTCATCCACCATCAGCACCAACTGCCACTTCTCTGCAGCACACGTCTTCAGTGGAGGCACCCAGTCTGGATCATCCTTGCTGTACAATGGAGCACGTCTGCCTAAGAAAAGAAAAAACATAATAAAATAAAAATTACTTAAATGAAGTTGTAAATAATTGGTGTGTTCATATGCATATGAATTTCAAAACAGGATTTACAACATAGCACCGGATTGTCAGTTGTCAAACAACACAAGAACAGTTAATTAGGTTATTGTATGTGCTTCTTACATATTTAGTGTTTGTACGTATTTTTTGCTTTTCAACTTGAGAGCTAGGTGTGCAGTTTCTCATGACAGTGCTCTTGTCATGAGTGTCATGACATGACACTCATGACAGTGCTCTTGTCATGAGTGTCATGTGCTCTTATGAATTTTGAATAATCAGCATAAACAACTCAACAACTGAAAGCTTTGTTAAGCTTTCAGTTGTTTATGCTATTTGTAAAAAACAAATAACTCAACAAAAAAATTTAACGTTCCATGTACATTTTATGCAGCACAGTTAAAGGATTGTAATAATAATAATAATCATCATTTTATTTAAAAGCGCCTTTCAGGACACCCAAGGACACTTAAACCAATTCAGTTCAAACATTATCAGTGACAAATTGAAATATAAAATACATAAGGATTATATAATATAAAATACATTTAGTAAAGTTAATGATAAGTCTAAAGAGATGTGTTTTCAGGGCTGTCTTGAACAGAGAAAGGGAGGTGGTGTTTTGAAGCTCTGTCCTCGTGCTCAATAAACTTATGATTCGTGTAATGCCCTAATTCACTATAATCTACTGTAAGAAATATATTACCTGACACAAAGTGTGCAGAGCAAATTCGGATGTTGCTCAGTGTTTTTCAATCCAAGTTCTGGTTTAGGCTGGCAGCCACAGACGTCGACTTTCCTCTGATAACTGCTGAGTTACTTCACCTTGATTTGTCATCACGAGTGGTAATCTGTAAAACAGAAGGTTTTTCTCTCAATCTGACCGATTGTGGCAGCCATGGACACGACAATAATTCACCATTTTTTGATTTTGTGTGACCAGACGCGACGCACCACTACAATAGCTTTGAGGCTAACACAGCTATGTCGCCAAGATGGCTACTTCCGGTATTTTTCCAGGGTTGATGACGAGCCGTGAAAGGGGTCTATAGAGAGAGCACACACCAAGTGACTGATGGGGACGCTTTTTTGTGACGGACCACATCCGGTGCTGCTCGTAAATACGTTATTTCGTTTTTACTGATAGATAATTAGTTATTAGCGGTACTGCATTTTAAATAAAAATAGAATAAATCCGCTTATGAATTATAAAACTTAGTCAATCCGCTGTAAAGCTAACAGATTATTTAGCAACGCTACAAGCGGATTAGCGCAACAGCGCTACCTAGCGGTCGGTGGCCCACCACTGCTTATACAAATAACACGTTATTCATTGATGACATTTGAATTAACACAAATTCAAAGAAGTCTCTGGATGACTTAATTTATGATGTTTGAATCAAATTAAAGTAATAAAAGTATTATTGTCCCTTCAGGAATAACTCCCAAAAAGTTCATTACTGAGAGCGATCAGAGACGTGCTTCAAACTCAAGGTTGTATCACTACATCTTCATGCCCATCCTTTGTCATCCAGACCCCAAGTGCCAGTTTATTCTCGAGGTCGATGCCTCCAACACAGGGGTGGGGGCGGTTCTCTCCCAGAGGTCCCCCGATGACAACAAGGTTCATCCTTGTGCTTTCTTTTCAAGACGTTTATCCCAAGCTGAGAGAAACTATGACGTGGGCAACCGCAAGCTCCTAACGGTCAAACTAGCTTTTGAGGAATGGCGGCACAGGTTGGAAGGCACTGAGACCCCTTTTTTGATCTGGACTGACCATAAAAACCTCACTTACCTCAGAGATGCAAAATGATTGACCCCATGCCAGGCAAGATGGTCTTTGTTTTTCCATCCTTTCAATTATGTTTTAACTTTCAGACCAGGCTCAAAGAACGTCAAGCCCAACGCACTGTCCCGCCAGTTCGCTCCTCCCGACATCCCCGAGCCAGAAGAAACTATTGTCCCTCCTGTATGTGTGGTTGAGACCCTCTCCTGGCCTATTGAGAAGGAGATCACAGAGGCCCTCAGGTCTGACCCTGACCCCGATGGTGGACCCCTGGAACCTTGTACGTCCCAACATGCATGAGAGCCAAGGTACTACACTGGCTCCACATAAACAATCTATCTTGTCACTTAGGCACGACCCGCATGCTCTCCTTGGCCAACACACTTTTCTGGTGGCCTTACATGTCCTCAGATGTCAAGACCTTCGTCGTAGCCTGCCCTACCTGCATCAGGAACAAGTCCGATGTTCAGCGCCCTGCTGGACTCCTACAGCCTTTGCCTACTCCCAGCCGCCCCTGGTCACACATAGCCATGTGGGTGGCCGTGGCACAGTGGTAATGGCAGTTGACCCCCGATCGGAAGGTTGAAGATTCGAATCCCGCGTCCGCCCACCATGTGTCGTTGTGTCCCTGGGTAAGACACTTAACCCTGAGTTGCTCCCGGTAGGTCTGGATGGCGCCTTGCAAGGTAGGCTACCACTACCGGTGTATGAATGTGTGAATGAATGGATGGATGGCTAGTATTGTAAAGCGCTTTGGGGCTCCTCACAGGGGGCTGGAATGCGCTATATAAATAAGCTCCATTTACCATAGCCATGGACTTTGTCACAGGCCTGCCCCCTTCTGACAGTAACACCACCATTTTGACTATTGTTGATCATTTTTCCAAGGCTACCCATTTTGTTCCTCTCTCCAAGCTTCCCTCGGCCCTTGAGACTGCATAGCTCATGATATGTTCCGGATCCACGGTATCCCATCAGATGTTGTGTCCAACCATGGACCACAATTCATATCACAGTTATGACGCTGTTTTTGTAACTCCCTTGGTACTTCTGTCAATCTCACCTCAGGTTACCACCCCCAGTCCAATGGTCAGGCTGAACGCTACAATCAGGAGCTAACCACGCTTCGATGCATTGCGGAAAAGAACCCCTCAGCTTGGAGCTAGCACCTGGTATGGATGGAATACACCCACAACTCACACAGATCCTTGGCCACATGTACATATGTACCTGTTTAAAGCCTCCTTAGGTTATATGCCCCCTCTGTTTCCCAGTCTAGAGACAGACTACACGGTTCCATCCGTCCGGCACAACTTCAGGCGTTGTCGCCGCATATGGCACCAGGCCAAGGCAGCCCTCATGCGTACTGCGGCTCAAATTAAGAGGTTCGCTGACTGCCACCACTCCATGGCACTCTCTTATCAGGTAGGTCAGAAGGTATGGTTGTCCACCCGGGACATCACCTTAAAAGACACCTCCCGTAACCACCCTGCGTTTACGGTCAGAACCATTCTTGACGTGCGATGCAGAGGTAGGAGGTTCTAGTACCTTGTCGATTGGGAGGGGTACGGTCCTGAGGAGAGGTCGTGGATCCCCAGGTCCTTCATCCCAGACCCTAGCCTAATCACTTATTTTTTCAGAAACCACCCCGAGTAATGCCTCAGGTCGCCTTGAGGTGATTCTTGAGGGGGAGGTACTATAAGTGTACCACTGCCTGCAGTCCCTCCTCGAAGATGGCCACTGATCATCAACACCTGGCGGTCATCAACCTGATGAGGATCTCTCCCTACTTAAGGCTGCAGTCCAGTGCTACTCTTCGCGGGAGCATATCACCATCTCATGTGTTCCTGACTCCTCGGCTCTGGTTCCCCTGGTCATGGCTTGGTTCCTTCGTGCTTTGACCTGGTTCTCCTCATGACCCGTTTGGATTTTCCTCGTGCTCAGATCTGGTTCTCCTCGTGACTCATCCTGGTTTTCCTCATGACCCATCCTGGTTCTCCTCGTGACCCATCCTGGTTTCCCTCATGCCTTGTTCACACCAGTTGCCTGCCTTCCTCATCCAACTGGACTCTGGACCTGTTCTTTCCCTGCAAACTCTCCTAGGATTGGAGGTTGGACCAAACATTGCCCCTCAACCTGAGTTGCAGAGAAGCTTCATTTGATTTTGCACTGTAAATAATAAACACTGTTCTTTTGTAACTGCCTATGTCTGTCTCGTTCCGGGTCCCATACAAATCTGGGTTCCTCGAGATTACAAGACCACCCACACACACATCAAAGTGCTGCAATGCCCATATTAGAGCCAGGGCTTCTTTCTCAATGGTTGAATAATTGAGTTGATGTTGATTGAACTTTTTAGAAAAGAAACACACGGGATGGTCAACTCCTTCTTCATCAATCTGCAATAAAATGGCTCCTGCACCAACTTAACTTGTATCAATCTGTACTTGGAATGGCTGATCTAATCTTGGAGCAGACAAAATAGGCGCAGTACTTAAGAGGAGCTTGACATTTTCAAATGCCTTCTGACTTGCCGAAGACCACCTAAACTAGACTTTAGCCTTTAATAAGTCAGTTAATGGAGCCATCAACGTGGGAAAATTCTCACAAAAGTTAACCCACCATCCCTATAAACCTCAACTCCTTTTTTGAGGTAGGGGTGGGAAATTATCAATGGCTTGGACTTTAGCTCTTACTGGTTTCAGTTGTCCTTGCCCTACAACTTTTTCTAAATAAGTCACTGTAGCCTTTGCAAACTCACATTTAGCTAAGTTCACGTTAGACGAGCATCCTGAAGATGCTGAAACAAGTGCCGGATGCATAGCATGTGTTCAGTCCATGTGTCACTGAAAACCACTACATCATCCAAGTAAACCTCACAACCTTCCAACCCAGCCACCACTTGATTCATCAACTGCTGGAAAGTGACAGGTGCATTCCTAAGACCAAAACTCATGACAGTGTAAGAGTATAATCCAGTTGGTACAATACAGGAAGACATCTCTTGGGCTTGAGCGGACAAGGGTACTCAATAGTAACCCTTAAGCAAATCAAATTTACTCACATACTTTGCAGTTCCAACACGGTCAACCCAATCTTCCATCCGAGGAAGCGGGTAGCAGTCAGGTTTTGTAATGCTGTTCAGTTTCCTGTAATCAGTACAGAATCTATGAGTACCATCAGGTTTTTTAACCAACAAACAGGGTGAGGCCCAACTGGAGGAAGATGGTTTAACCAAGCCGTTGTCCAGCAAATACTGAATTTCTGACTCCATAAATTTACTTTTCTCTGGAGAAACTCTATAGAAATGCTGACTGATGGGCTATGCACCTTCCACATCAATGGCATGCTCAATTAAGTTAGTACACATTAGGATGTCATTGAACAATACCTGAAAATCCAAAATCAACTGCTTCAACTGCTCACTTATTTCTGCAGACAAATGGCTCAACAATGGTTGTAAGTTTGACAACATCTCAGAGTTCTTAAGCCTTGGCTGAAATACAGCATCTTCTGGAGTATGCACATCCTCATCTAATCTTGCTGTGTAACTCAAGTTTACGGCCGTGGTGTAGTGGTAATGGCAGTCGTCTCCCGATCAGAAAGTTGGCGGTTCGACTCCCGGGACCCGCACCATGTGTCGTTGTGTCCTTGGGCAAGACACTTAACCCTGAGTTGCTCCCGGTAGGACTGGAAAGCACCTTGCATGGTAGTCTGCCGCCACCGGTTTATGAATGTGTGTAGCATTCAATATATGTGTAGCACTTTGAGATTTTCAGTAATGAAAAGTGCGTTATAAATTGAATTAATTATTATTATTATTATTA
>JBBPBX010048553.1:0-12044 GCA_038048925.1 Garcialebias charrua | reverse complement strand
TTGCTGATATGAGATTTTAAACACAACCCGTTAACTGCTGCCAATCAAATGGCGAATAAACTACTCTGTAGGGTTCATGTATTATAAAAGAAGCAAATAACGCTATCCAAAGTATCCAAAGCACTGAAGAAGCTATGGCAGACAGAAGCCAAAACGTGGAGAACATTTTTTGTCTGTTTTTTATTATACATATGAAAAAAAAAACTGCACAGTGCCTCACCAGCCATGAACCTCACCGCACGTCACTGGACTACACTAAGTTGTTTCAAAAACTCAGCAAACATGTGTGAAGTGAAGTTGGTACCTCTGTCTGTCTTAATGGTCTTTGGAATTCCGAACACTGAAATGAAGTTAGATAAAGCTTTAACCACCAACCTTGTTGTAATGGTTTTCAGAGCATATGCTGAAGGATAACGAGTGCTTTTACACATAACTGTCAGTAAATACACAGAACCTGACTTTGAAGGACACAGTGGGCCAACACAGTCTATGATTAAGTGTTCAAAACGTTTACCAGCTGCAGGTATGGGAAAAAGTGGAGCTGGTTTTAAGTTCTGATTAGGCTTTCCAGTTAATTGACACGTGTGACAGGTTTTCACAAAATAAGAGACATCCTTTTTCAGACGGGGCCAATAGAAATATGTTTTATGTTTTTAATTTAGCTAGATTGTTATTGTCTTTGTGAATTACATTTTTTATATATATATATAATTTGATTTACATTAGAATTAAGCAAAAAGGGACAGTTTTCATAAGACTAATTCTTCTTCTGCCACCTTTCATTTATTTTATTTATATTTTTTTATTGTATTGTATGTATAATTGTCATGTTTTTAAATGAAATGAATAAATTTTCCAATAAAAAAATAACGTTACACTCGTTTATACATTTTATTGACTCCTAGATGGCCAGACAGTTCTCCATGAGCAGTTTTCAAAAGGAGGTTTCTGAACTTAATTGGAACAACAAACAAAAAGAAGATCATTATCGGACATTTCTTATTACCGGTACTGTATATGGGCAGCGGCTGAAAAGGGTTAGTGAATTTAAATATCTAGGTACAGTATATGGTTAGACAATGCGTACTCATGGCAAACACATTTAAATCAGATTGAAACCAAGTGTAAAAAAGTAATAAATTTAATGAAAGCAGTGGTAGGAAATAATTGGGGAGCTGATAAACTATCTTTATTAAATATTTACAGAGCTCTAATGAGATCAACATTGGACTATGGATGTATAGTCTATGGAGCTGCAACAAAACAAAACTACAAAAATTAAACAGACTGCAAACCAGAGCACTACGGGTGTGCACAGGAGCGATAAAAACGACCCCCATTAATGCAATTCTTCTAGAAACAGGTGAAACGCCATTAGAAATGAGAATAACAAAATTGTCACTATATCATACTGGATCAAACTCAAAGGAAATAAAGAAGGAAATCCTGTAGCAATGACAATAGAGAACTGCTGGGAATATAACAAATATCAAAGAAGAGGATTTGGGTGGAAAATGAACAAATTAGCAGAAACATATGGAATAGAAAATAAAGAATTTGTTAGGAGTAATCCAAAAAGTGTTATATCACCCTGGCTAATCCCTGAAATTAAAGTGGACAAGAAATTACTAGAATAGAAAAAAGAATGGAATGGTAATGAAATAGGGGTGAAATCCAATAGATGTATTAAAGCTCCACTGACATGATTTTTTAACTTTTCATAAAATGGCTCAACATATATAAATTTTAAGATTGAACTCTGATCGTTTTTGCTATAACAATGTTAAATGAATGAAAATTCCTCTCAAACATAGTTTAAAATTAGCGCCGTTTTTTTACACGGTATTTTAGGGTTTTTCCGGTCACGTGACCGTGACGTCAGAACAAGAAATCTACTCCCAACACGCATTTAGAAACAATTGCAGATAATGCAGACTTATCAGACGAATTTAGCAATTTAAAAGTTGATCTTTGAGCGATTTGTGTTTAGTTCGTGATGCAGAAGTTATTTTAGTGATCAACAAGAAACATAAATGTTTATTAGTGCCTCTTAGAGGGTTCTTTTTAACGAGAGGTTTCACATTCATCAAGTGAGCAGCAGGTGGCAGCAACGCTATCCTGATAACTGTTTTTCAGAGGACTCAAACGGTAATACATTATTAATTTATCTAATATTCATTCAACATTAATTTATAGTCTAAAAACATGAGTCCTTTTAAAATTATACATTTACATAAATGTTAATATATGACTGACTGATCACAAAACAAACACACACACCCTGATGATCAGCTATTTTATCAATATACAGTATGTTATTTTGACAGATATAAATTTCTTTTTAAATGTAATGATTGACGTAGAAACGACTGTTTTTATATTTATTTATATAGTGAAAAACCATGATGAAATGTACAACAGAATGGTGTTTTTCAGAACGTATGTTTGAATAAACTTCTAAAATAAACCAGATAATTTAAAAAGGACTCATGTTTTTAGACTATAAATTAATGTTGAATGAATATTAGATAAATTAATAATGTATTACCGTTTGAGTCCTCTGAAAAACAGTTATCAGGATAGCGTTGCTGACACCTGCTGCTCACTTGATGAATGTGAAACCTCTCGTTAAAAAGAACCCTCTAAGAGGCACTAATAAACATTTATGTTTCTTGTTGATCACTAAAATAACTTCTGCATCACGAACTAAACACAAATCGCTCAAAGATCAACTTTTAAATTGCTAAATTCGTCTGATAAGTCTGCATTATCTGCAATTGTTTCTAAATGCGTGTTGGGAGTAGATTTCTTGTTCTGACGTCACGGTCACGTGACCGGAAAAACCCTAAAATACCGTGTAAAAAAACGGCGCTAATTTTAAACTATTTTTGAGAGGAATTTTCATTCATTTAACATTGTTATAGCAAAAACGATCAGAGTTCAATCTTAAAATTTATATATGTTGAGCCATTTTATGAAAAGTTAAAAAATCATGTCAGTGGAGCTTTAAAGGTGCTATGTGTAACTTTCTGTAGAGCCAGAACTTAGAAATATTTTCAACAGGCAAAGCATTCTGATCCCTCCCCCTCAGAGCCATATATGGTTCTGCTCCCCCTGGCCTTGCTGAAATTCAAATTCAAGCTCTGTTTTTATTGGCTTATTCAAATTCAAGCTCTGTTTTTATTGGCTGGTTAACAGTGGGTCACTCTGTGTTTTTAATGTTTTTATAAATGCTGATAGAGAAGCAAGGGGACTATAGTTTTTTTCAGAGATTACTTTGTCTAACATCAGTCTGTCAGTAGATAGTGACAGAGTGAAGAAATATGTTAAAAAATATATTGTTAAAAAATATATTGTTAGAAAAGTTACAGACTGCACTACAAAGTTACATAGTATAGCTTTAAAATATACACATGTTAAAATATACTTAAAATAAAAGTTCATCAATTAATTTAACAACTACGAATAATACCGGTAACCTGCATTTAGCTTTGATTGTAAACTTTTTTTTATTATAGAGCGCATAACCAAATCCAATCCAATCCATATGGTATCAGTGAATGGCATTTTTAGGTGATTGTATCAGAATCTGCATCATAAACCATGAACGGAGCATGGAACATTACAGTANTGGGAATAAGAGTCTTTATCCCAGAATTTGAAGTATGTATTACCAAAAGAATATCGGACCACCTTTCAGTGTTCACGGCAGAGATGGTGGCAGTTATGTTTAGCTTGGAATGGATAGAGGAGGTTAGACCAGATAGAGTGGTGGTATTCACTGATTCAAAAGCGGTAATAGAAAGTATAAAGTCAAACGGAAACAATAGGAAAGACCTCATTTTAGAAATACAGCACGCATTATTTAGGTTGCACAGATGAGGAGTAGATGTGCATTTTTGTTGGGTACCAGCACAGAAGGGGTGGAAGGGAATGAAAGGGCAGATGAACTTGCCAAAACAGCGTTGAAGGGAGAAATAACAGTTAATATTCCATTAGGGAAAGGAGAGGGTAAATCAATTATTAAAGGACAAGAAATAGAAAAATGGCAAAAGAGATGGAATGAGGACAAGAAAGGAAGATTATTCATGATTCAAAAACCAGTTACAATAACTAATCTTAGAGAAAGAAGTAGAAGAGAGGTGATAATTATCAGAATGAGGGTAGGACATACATTACTTAATGACACAATGTTCATGATGGGGAAAAGGACCTAACAGTAGATGCGAGGAATGTGGGGAAAAAGAAAGTGTCAAACATGTATTGATGGAATGCATTAAATATACAGATGAAAGGGAGAGATTGAAAAGAAAAGTTAAAGAGGACGGAAGAGTTTGGAGTTTAGGAGGAATTTTAGGAAATGAAGGGGATAAGATAAAGGATGTCAGAAAAGCATTGGTTATGTACTTACATAACATTAATATTAAAAGTCGAACATAGGGAAAGAGGCCATGAGCTGCACACTCTTGCTCAGTAGGTGGCCGTATGCACCTGTAAGTTGTTTGCAATCCGCCAATAAATAAAAAGAAGCAAGGGGGGTGGGGGCTTTTTTCTTCTACCCCCTCAGAACCCCATTTGGATTGGTTTGTACCTTATGGTTGGGGTTGGTGAGGTTTGTCTGCATTGATCTTGTTTGGTTTCTCATTTTAGGTACCAGTATTCACTTTTTCAGCAGGTATTCCTTTTTCTAAGTTTCTTTTCTCTAGTATAATTTAATAAATAATGTTATTTAATCAGAAAATCCTTGCGTGGTCTCCTTTAATGTTATCCCACCAAATGAGCCTGGTGGACTTAACATTGTGGGGGCTCGTCCTAAGCTAAGCATTGTGGAAGCTTGTCCAATTTAGATAAACTAATCATGCTTGATTGGCTTCTTTGTTGTGTTCAGGTGGCAGTTACATGCCCCTGTCTTTGGTCCCACATTAAACAGAGGTGGAGGCCTCCGGGTTCAACTGTCCCCCTCTTACAATGCTGTTATTACTAGTATCACTCAGCCCTCTGTGAATAGCAAACAACCATCAGGGTGCTAACGATCCATCGTTAGGCTGTTGGTCCTCCTCGATCATGTGAGCAACTGGCTTTTTTAGATTTTTCTACCTGCATGCATCAGGGCATTAAAGCTAGGGTATGTAGCTTTTTTTTATAAACATTTCTTCTCTCTGTCACTATTTTTTGACAGACTGATGTTAGACAGCTAATCTTTGAGAAATACGATATTCCTCTGGCGTCTCCCGGTGGTTAAAGTAACATTTACAAAAACCAGAGTGCCCCGAGTTTAAAGCTTCAGTATGTAGCTTTTTTTATGAACATATTTCTTCACTCTGTCACTACCTCCTGACAGACTGATGTTAGCCAGGTAATCTCTGAAAAAAAATTAAAAAATATATTGTCCCCTTGCTTCTCCAGGTGGTAAATAAGCATTTCTAAAAAGAAAAGGTGACCCGCCATTTTCCAGCCAATAAAAACAGAGTTTGTAACCAGCCAATAAAAACAGAGCTTGAATTTGAATCAGCCAATAAAAACAGAGCTTGAATTTGAAATTGAACAGACCACAAGGGGGCAGAGCCATATATGGCTCTGAGGGGGAGGGATCAGAATGCTTTGCCTGTTGAAAATATTTCTAAGTGCTGCAGTTCTACAGAAACTGCATACTGAACCTTTAACCAGCCAATAAAAACAGAGTTTTGTTCATGCACGAGCTTCCCCTGCCTCTCCCAGCTGCGCGCATACGTGCACGTTCCCGTCTCAAACCAAGTACCGTTTTCCAGCCTACAGCTGACGTGATGCTAATGGTAGCAGCTAACTCATTCAACCTCAGTATTGTTTCGATACGTACATTTAATTATCCTAACTTATTGTATTGTGGATCAGCAAGCAGATATGATGAAAGTACTGTAACTGCGCTGTCTGTGTAAGAGAGGCATGATCACAACAACTAGCAATTAGCATATTGTCTGCAGATCATTTGGTGTTCATAATCGAAAAGTCTGTTAGTTCTCCTACACAATATATGTTGTTGATGCATACATGTCAACCTCTTTGGACGTTTACCTGTATAAAGGGCCTCAAAAATCATACATTTTTGCATAAAATCTGTCAAACTTGCGGTGGGGGGGACGCGTTTGTCTGCTGCGGACATGAGCCTGCAGTGAAGCAGGATGAAAGGAGAGCGTAAAAAGTTCAAATTTTACTTCTAGCAGCAGAACAGGATGGAAGATGGCTGTTTGATGCTATTTTTTAAATCATCCTACATGCTTTGATATGTTAGATAAATTTGTCCGTATACAGGTGACCCCCGAGGTACGAACGAGTTAGGGAGATAAGAACGGTTCGCAGCTCGATTCTGCCGTAGCTAGGGGGTGAAAATTATTTAAAAAAAAAATTTTTATCATGCTAACGGAGCGTGCGCACACATAAGCATGTACAGTAGTGTACTGTAATGTTAAACATTGCTATTCACATTTACAGAATAAATAAAAATATATTTTCTTACTTTGAGATGGTCAAAGCCGACATCTTAGGTTGCCATGCGTTGATTGTTGTCGGGCAGAGCAGCGCGGGGGCCGGCAAGCCACCGCAGCTGCTCCAGACCTGTGTTAGCTCCCGTGTTAGCTTCTGGAGCTAGCCAGGCCGGAGGTGTAGCCAGGCCGGCCGGAGGTGTTCCCGCGGCGGCCTGGCACGATCGGCGATAAATCCGCTGCTGCCTGAGACATCCACAAAGTTCACAGAGACGTTTCCAGCTCGTAATTAATCCATATGAAGCCATCCTGGTCACCAGTCTTCGGCCGGCTGCCGGCAGCTAACCTAAAATGGCGTCCGGTGTTGTACATTAATTTGTGACCGGAGACCCCAGTGACTGAACCTAAAATGGCGTCCGGTGTTCTACATTAATTTGTGACCGTGTAAACTGAAGACCTACTTCCTGCTTGAATGAATGCTGCCCAAGATTGCTAAAAAATGATCAGAAATGATCTTTTTTATCATAATTATTATTTATAAAGCCTTTAAAACAACCACAGCTGCAACAAAGTGATGTACACATGAAATTAAGAACATTTAAACACAAAAAAAAAAAAATTTTTTTTTTAATACAGTAATTTCATATTTTTATTAAATATGATACGTTCGTAGGTCCCGTTGTTCGTAGGTCGATGGAGTCGTAAGTAGGGGGTTTGCTGTACCTGCAAAATGACGTAAAATATTAAATACCAGTATTGGTGGATCATCCTCTGATCAGTAAGAAAATGATATTGAAAGCTTATATTGGCAAGCACTCTGTGTTTATTTAAACTCAGCAGAAATCATTGAGATTTATTAGATATTTTGTTTGATAGATTATTATGTATGAATCATTCTACAAACAAAGATAATTTAGAATTATAGGGTAAATTGGAAGTGACACAGCATATGAAACGTGCCATAAAAAATACTTCGTTGTGTGATAAATGTGTTGAAAAGAATATCTGATTATTGTTTGAACTACATTATATGTTTTTATGCAGAGATGATGACTTTGGGGAAGGTCTGAGAAGTAGTGAATTTGGGGAGACTCCCATTCAGGTTTTGGAAACAAGGTAAGTAAGGGGAAACCGTATTTATGTCAAGATTATTTTATGGTTTGCACTGCAACTAATATAACTGTGATCATAATATTATTACACAATTTTAAAATGTAGATGGTAAGGTTGTATGTCTAATATTGTTTATGAAATGTATTTCCACCAGATATTACGGTAGGCAGAAACAAAAACCAAAGTTTAATAGTTGTTTTTATATAATCCATCCATCCATCCATTTTCGTCCGCTTATCCGGGGTCGGGTCGCGGGGGTAGCAGCCTAAGTAGGGAGGCCCAGACTTCCCTCTCCCCAGCCACTTGGAGCAGCTCCTCTGGGGGAATCCCAAGGCGTTCCCAGGCCAGCCGAGAAACATAGTCCCTCCAGCGTGTCCTGGGTCTTCCTCTGGGTCTCCTCCCGGTGGGACATGCCCGGAACACCTCACCAGGGAGGCGTCCAGGAGGCATCCTAACCAGATGCCCGAGCCACCTCAACTGGCTCCTCTCGATGTGGAGAAGCAGCGGCTCTACTCCGAGTCCCTCCCAGATGACTGAGCTTCTCACCCTATCTCTAAGGGAGAGTCCAGACACCCTGCGGAGAAAACTCATTTCAGCCGCTTGTATCCGAGATCTCGTTCTTTCGGTCACAACCCAAAGCTCATGACCATAGATGAGGGTGGGAACGTAGATCGATCGGTAAATTGAGAGCTTTGCCTTTCGACTCAGCTCTCTCTTCACCACGACAGACCGGTACAGCGCCCGCTTCACTGCGGATGCTGCACCTATCCGCCTATCGATCTCACGCTCCAGTTTTCCCTCATTCGTGAACAAGACCCCGAGATACTTAAACTCCTCCACTTGGGGCAGGACCTCCTCCCCGACCCGGAGAGGGCATGCTACCCTTTTCCGGCTCAAGACCATGGCCTCGGATTTGGAGGAACTGATCCTCATCCCGGCCGCATCACACTCGGCTGCAAACCGCTCCAGCGAAAGCTGTAGATCACGATCTGATGAAGCCAATAGGACCACATCATCTGCAAAAAACAGAGAAGCGATTCTAAGGCCACCAAAACGGATCCTCTCAACACCTTGGCTGCGCCTAGAAATTCTGTCCATAAAAGTTATGAACAGAATCGGTGACAAAGGGCAACCTTGGCGGAGTCCAACTCTCACTGGAAACGAGCCTGACTTACTGCCGGCAATGCGGACCAAGCTCTGACACCGGTCGTACAGGGACCTAACAGCCCATATCAATGGGCCTGGTACCCCATACTCCCGGAGTACCCCCCACAGAACCCCCCGAGGGACGCGGTCGAATGCCTTTTCCAAGTCCACAAAGCACATGTAAACTGGTTGGGCAAACTCCCACGCGCCCTCCAGGACCCTGTTGAGGGTGTAGAGCTGGTCCAGTGTTCCACGACCAGCACGAAAACCACACTGCTCCTCCTGAATCCGAGGTTCGACTATCCGACGGACCCTCCTCTCCAGAACCCCTGAATAGACCTTACCAGGGAGGCTTAAGAGTGTGATCCCCCTATAGTTGGAACACACCCTACGGTCCCCCTTTTTGAATAGGGGAACCACCACCCCAGTCTGCCAATCCAAGGGAACTGCCCCCGATGTCCACGCAATATTGCAGAGTCGCGTAAGCCAACACAACCCCACAACATCCAGAGCCCTAAGGAACTCAGGGCGAATCTCATCCACCCCTGGAGCCCTGCCACCGCGGAGCTTTTTAACCACCTCGGTGACCTCAGCTCCAGAGATTGGAGAGCCCGACCCAAAGTCCCCAGGCTCCGCTTCCTCAGTGGAAGACGTGCCAGTAGGATTGAGGAGGTCTTCGAAGTATTCGAAGGACTGCTATTCTCCTAGAGTGTTATTTAACACAATTAATTCAGTTATCAACCCAGCTGTGCAGATTTTACCAGATGCCAAAGCAACTATCTGTGAAAACTTTCTAAGATTCTTCCAGGATAATGTGGCCTCAGTCAGATAGGTCACTGGCCCTGTTGCTCCTGACTACTCTGTTCTCTCTGTAGCTTCAGTTGTGTTTGAAAACTTTCAACCAGTCTCTAGCCACCCTCACTGATGTTGTTCAACACATAAAGATCACTAATTGCCCTCTGGACTTTCTTCCCTCCAGGTTTTTAATTCTGTGGGTTTCTGTATTTTAACACTTTTAAACTCCTGCCTTCGTTTAAGAATTGTCCCTGCTGCATTTAAACATGCTGTGGTTAGACCCCTTCTTAAAAAACCTCACCTGGACCCATCAATTTTATCAAATTTTAGACCTGTTTCTCATCTGCCTTTTTTAGCTAAAAATTTAGAAAAAGTTGTTTTTATGCAGTTACAACCTGTTTTAGAAAATCATGGTATTTATAAAACATTT
The DNA here is from genome assembly GCA_038048925.1 of Garcialebias charrua. Lineage (NCBI taxonomy): Eukaryota > Metazoa > Chordata > Actinopteri > Cyprinodontiformes > Rivulidae > Garcialebias > Garcialebias charrua. The sequence goes on along the minus strand of JBBPBX010048553.1, from coordinate 2,102 downwards.
CAGTCTGGATTTAGAACCTGTCATTCTACCGAATCAGCCCTGTTAAAAGTTCATAATGACATTTCCATGTCCATGGATGCCAAGTGTCCCGTGGCACTGGTGATGCTGGACCTCACAGTTGCATTTGACACAGTAGACCACACTGTCCTTCTATCTCGTCTGCAACATTATATTGGCATATCTGGTACAGCACTCAAGTGGTTCACTGCCTACTTGACCAACAGAACATTCTCAGTCATGTTGGATAATCTCTCTTCCTCCACTGCCGTTCTCTCTTGTGGTGTGCCACAGGGTTCTATTCTTGGTCCTCTCCTCTTCTCACTGTATATGCTGCCTCTTGGATCAGATAGCCAGACATACCTTTTCTTTTTACTGCTATGCTGATGATGTACAAATTTATTTCCCAATGAAACCCAAAACCAGTAACCTTCTCACTCCTTTCGCTGATTGTATTGCCGACATTAAACAGTGGCTTCACCGTAATTTTTTGTTTTTAAATGAAGGAAAGACAGAATGCATCTTCTTCGGTGATGATGCTCCCTGTAAGTTTGGTACGATACTCTGACAGCCAAGTTCAGTCCAACAGTTAAAAACTTGAGGTTGGGGGTGTGGTCGTGAGATGGAGTGAGTCGCACTTGCCAGTGCTCCGGGTAAAACTTATTTTTTAGCACCACCAAGCCCTCTACATTTAATTTTTTTTGCCTATTATCACGCACACAACTTCCATCAAACATCTCTTTTAAAGATTTTAAATTAAAAATGTCTCAAAAGTCGACAAGATTGAACAAGGGCGCTGAGAAGGATGACGCTGGCCTAATAACCCTCGAGGCAATTACCTCGCTGCTTGAGGAGCACCGCGCGGCGCTGTCAGCTGAGTTCAAACAAACTTTCAATCAGCTGGATATCAAACTGGACCAAACTCGGCTCGCGGTGGAGGAACACGGCCAGCGTGTGTCATCATTGGAACTTGTCACTAACGACTAGGGGTTGAACGAGTACATAATTTTTAACCTCGACATTAACATAAAAAAACTCGAACGACGCTCGAGTAGCCGATGACGTCACAGTGTCTTACGATGCAAAATAAATAAATAAATATAAATGCCTAAAAACGTCTTTACAAAAAGAAAAAAAAGACCAACAAAGCATTGGGAGCATTTATTATGCTCCTATCATTTATCATACTGCACATAAGTCACAGGAAAAACAAAACTATTAGTTATATTAATAATATTAAAAGTGAAAGTATAAGGCGATGAAAACCGAAACTTAAAAAACAAATTGGGCCACAGCCACACCGTACCACCGCCTGCAGCTGTGCAATTTAGGTTTACTTTTAGAGATTGTGTTTATAGATTTTTAATAGCTCTAGAGAGATGAATATTTGTTTTTTTGTTTGTGAAACGAGAGAGATGAAGCCGTTTCAACCGTGTTATATATGGGACCTGCAATAAAACACTGCCCTCTGCTGTCACAACAATCTACTACGGTGTTGAAGCAAAGAACGTCAACAGGATGTTTCAATGAGTGGCGCAATTTATAAAATTATAAACTGTTTTACCTTTTTGACAAGACTGGACCAGCTTCATAGATCCGTGCGCACAAAGGAATCCATTTTGTAGCGTCTACTAAAAGCTAAAAGCTACCGCGCGCTCTGTTTTTAATCACGTGATGACGTCACTACGGGTACCCGAGTTGGACAAAAAAGCCTCGATAGAAGTCAAAACACTCGATCTTTCGAAAACTCGGTTATTCTGTTAATGCACTACTAACGACCTGAGCCAGCGCATGTCGGAGATGGAAAACATCTGCTCAACTCTTCAGGAGGAAAACGCCAGACTAAAATCTAAATTAGCGGATTTAGAAAGTCGAAGCAGACGGCAGAATATTCGTGTTCTGGGTTTACCGGAGTCTATTGAGAGCGGACGCCCCACAGACTTCTTCTCCAACCTGCTGTGCGACATCTACGGGCGTGACACGCTTCCTTCTCCACCCGAACTGGACCGGGCCCATCGAACCCTCGCCCCGCCTCGGACCAGCAGCCGCGCCCGGTTATCCTGCGAGTGCACCGGGTCCAGGTGAAGGAGCTCATGATCCGGGAG
>JBBPBX010048552.1:0-14147 GCA_038048925.1 Garcialebias charrua | reverse complement strand
ACTTTGAACCAATCACACGATGCGAGCCGCATCGTCGGCGTCTCGGAGTTCTGACTGGGGGCTATGTACACGACGCGCTGTCACCGGGAGATCACAGCGGGAGTGCAGCCAAAAGTTGCGCAATGTTTGCCCACTCAACGGGGGGTAAAAGACGTGCGACAGGCCGTCTTGCCGAGTATAACAAGGCCTTTAAAGCGACTCTAGTTGTTTGAATTAGAGATCTGCCTGGGCGTAGCCAGGATTTTATGAGGGGCGGTTTGTTTAAACAAAAAACGGACCGTGAAAGTGCAACACGCCTCGGTGGTTTGCTGGAAGCGCGTCGGGTTGCCACTCCAAATATTTTCTCGACTCGGGTTAGATCCTCACTTGGTTGAACCTATTTTACGTTTGTATTTTATTGGATAAAAAAAGGAGTTTGTGTTAACCACAGGCATATTAACTCCTTTATTTTTATCCAATAAAAGACAAACGTAAAATAAGTTCAACCAAGTGAAGATCGAACCCGAGTCGAGATAAGGTTTGGAACGGCAACCCAACGCACTCCTAGTGAACCACCAAGGCGTGCTGCTTTCTCCAGTTCAACTTTTCCTTTAAACGAACCATCTCTCATAAAATCATTAGGTGGGACTTCATAGGCAAAGTGAGTAGTTCGTTCGAACCAAGCGAAACCCCTCTGCCTACGTGCATGATCTGTGTGGGTTGAAGCACCCTAAGTGCTGGTTGAAATTCTGGCCTAGATTTGGAGGTGTGGGCCTATGCCTATGAGGCCTGTTTGAGTTCATTATTGGAGACGCTGAGGGCAGTGTCTGTGCAGTTGTCCAGTAGGAGGACAGCTGGGGTTAACAGTGAGGGACTGTTACCTTTTCCTTTTTCTTTTATTTGTACTTTTATGACTTGGTGAGTGCTGGTACTCTTGTTTTTGCTTTGTTTGTATAGAGGGACTTTTGGTAAGGTAGACTGTCACCTGAAGAGACACAGGAGTCCTGTACAGGGCTGGGTTTGCCTGGGTTGCGTTTTATTCATTTTGACCAGACTCACCGGTCCACCATTCCATTGAACTTTTCATTATTTAATTTTTCTTTCTTTGGATGCCGATCCAGGAGAAGACCCTCCGGGCCTGGTGGGAGAAGCCTGGGAGGACATTGCTAGCTTGGAGGCTCTTATTTTCAGTTTAATAAAAAATTTGTTTAAAACTTCTTCCATGTCCAGTGTCCACTAAATATGTTTTGGCTGTTTCTAGTCGTAACATATTTAATGGGGTAATGACTGGAATGAGCTAGGTTGTGTTTATAGGGAAAAATAAGGTAGTGGTAAGCTGCATGTTTTTTTGTGCACCTGTTGTACTTTGCTTGTTGGACGTCCCACACATCTGTTTTGGCAGCCGTTGGCTAAAAACATTTGTAGGACTTGATGTAAAATCAGATTTTGTGGTGGTGTGTCCACTCATAGTTGAGCTAGATCAGCTTTCTGTGCTGATTTGTTGAGCACTCACAGCTACGCATCTGTTTGCTTCGTTCAATTGCTGTCCGGATATTTTAATACTGTTGTATACAGTGTTTTTGTCAGCTCAAATCATGGAAAACTGTCTTGTGTCTGTGAACATGGAGTTCAATTTAGACAGTTTTGTGGAAGAACCTACAGTTGAGGTTCTGGCTAACTGTACAAAAGAGCAGTTATTGTGTGTGGCAGAACACTTTAAAATGACTGTATATAAACGCACTAGGAGGGAGGCGATAGAAAATGAACTGGTCACAGAGTTAGCTCGCATTGGGGATTTTCCTGCTGAAATGATTTCAGAAAGTCCTGTGAGAACTCCATCCTCTCATGTTGTGGATAAAGAGGTTTGTTTGAAGGAACTGGAATTAGAGTTGGAACTGTGTCAGATGGAAAATGAAGCAAAGAAAGAAGAAGCTGCCGTAAGAAAAGCTGAGCTTGCTGCTGAAGCAGATAGAAGGAAACCATTAGAATAAAAAACGCAGCTGATAATGAAGCTGCTATGAGAGCTGCTGAGCTAGTGCAACAGACAGCTTTAAGAGAAAAAGAAATAATGTTTGGGCAACGAACATTAGAGATGGACGCACGAAAAATGGAGTTGGATGCTCAAATACGCATGAAGGAGTTAGAACGTGGAGCTAACCCTTCTCAACCACCTATGCCTAATTTTGATGTTAGTAACAATATATAATTTGTACCTCCATTTAATGAGAGTAACGTAGACAAATATTTTGTCCTGTTTGAAAAAAATGCACACTCTTTTAAGTGGCCAGAATATGCTTGGCCGTTACTGTTACAGTGTAAACTAATGGGAAAAGCTCAGGATGCTTATACATCTCTTTCAATAGCTGATAGCAGTGATTACATGAAAGTAAAATAAGCTATCCTGCAGGCTTATGAGTTAGTTCCAGAAGCATACAGACAGAAGTTCCGGACGTTAAAAGAACTTGAGAGTCAGACTTATGCTGACCATGTGAGAGAGAAAGAAATCCTCCTTAATCGATGGTGCACGGCTAGTTCTGTGACTAGTTTTGAACAGTTTAACACCTGATTTTGATGGAAGATTTTAAGAAGTGTTTACCAGACCGGGTAACCACTTATTTAAATGAACACTGAGTGTTGGAAGCATCTAAAGCAGCTGATGGAGATGTTCAACATTTATCATCTAAAACTAATTACTCTGACCCAATAATTATAACCCAGCTCACTTATATCAAATATTCTCTGTTCCCTTTTATGACTTATATTTGATAGTACAAACATGTTTGTTTGCTATTCTTCTTGATACAGAAAAGACAGTCTTCTAGCCTTGACAATGTTTTGATTAGATGTTCTTGTTTGATCAGAACCATGACTTGTTTTTTGTTTTATCTGTAAGACGTCAGAGCTTGTCAAACTCCACCTGCTTCTTGTTTAAATAGCTTGTCATGCACAATTCGGAATTGTGCTGGACAATGTATTTGAGACCAAACTAAGTTTCAAATGACATTAAAAACCTTCCCCTTTGCAAAGTTGTCTTGTCTGTTTTAACACAATTATCTTGTTTATCTTGTGTGGTTTTTATTAAGGTAACAGGGGTTTAAAATCCCCATCAGCCGCAGTTTTAGTAGATGAGTATATGTTGACCCACAAGCTCAGTTTTGAGCATCCTAAATTTGACAAGTCACCTAATGCTGATAAATATAAGACAGATGGTTTTGAGTCTCCACGGTTTTTCAGACCCAGAGGTAACAGAAAGTCGAGAGGACCCGCTGAAGCCCACCAGGAGAATGGTGCGTTTGCAGGGCGCAGGGAAAGTAAAGCATCGTTTGGGCGTGGAACAACTACAAAGTATAATGTGGTTTGTTTTTATTGCAGGCAAGAAGGTCACATTAGTACCCATTGCCCTAAGCTAAAACAAGATCCAAAACCAGTAGCTCTGATTGAAACCCTGAGTGAACAGTTGTCTCTCACTACAGGTTCTCCTGAAAATGATGGATTTCGGCCATTTATTATGGATGGGTTCATTTCTGCTTCTAAATCTGGTGATAAGGTACCAATTAAAATACTACGTGACACAGCTGCCTCTCAATCCTTCATACTAGAAGGTGTACTACCTTCAGATGAAATTTAGATAATTAAAACATATACGTGGTTTTAGCATGCAATATTTTAATGTGCCTTTAGCTAGAGTTGTAATCCACTCTGAATTATGTTCTGGTGAAGCTGTGGTAGAGCTACGACCGAGTTTTCCTATTACAGGAATCTCCATGATCATGGGAAATGATTTAGCTGGAGGACGTGTGCTTGTTCCTCCCGAGGTAACACCCGTCCCGGTGCTATGTGCTCAACCAGATGAGTTGGCACGCACATTTCCTGATGTTTTCACGTCATGTGCTATGACACGGGCAGCCTACAAGCGTTAACAAAAAGAAGAGATCAATGTTGACGTTGACCTAAGCGATAGTTTTATGATGAGCACTGAAGAGAAACAAGTTCCTGTAAAAACGAAAATGTTTGTAGAGAAGTTGGATGAAGCAAAATTGTCACTGTCTAGATAACAGCTAATTGATCTTCAAAAGAAGAATGAAACATTAAAAACCTTGTTTGCTGATGACTTACCTGATTATCCTAAACTATTAAGTACGGGATACTTCTTTAAGCAGGGCATGTTAATGCGTAAATGGACGCCTTTAACTGTTCGTCCTGATGAGGAATGGCATCAGGTAGTACAGATTGTACTCCCCACACCCTATCATGCTGAAGTTTTACGTTTAGCACACGACAATCCACTAGCTGGCCCATTTAGGGATCAGAAAAACTTATTACCGCATACTACGTCATTTCTTTTGGCCAGGATTGAAAAAAGATGTCATTCAGCATTGTCATTCTTATCATGTTTGCCAAATAGTTGGAACACCAAATCAGGTAATACCTCCACACTCTTAACCCTGATATTAATTGTATTTAAACTTTTTAGTAATCATTAATTATTCTTTTATGTTTTGTAAAAATGTTGTCTCATTACTAAATACAAATAAGTTTACTGTACTTTTTTACTAAAATACTGTATAGAGTGCAATTATTCGGTTTAGCAGAGTTTACTAAAGATTTTTTGTTTTTGAAATGAAGGGGCGGGGCCTATTCAAACTCTGCCCTGCTGCGCATGTGCGGACAAGTTCCTCAGCTCTCTGGCTCTGCTTTCCTGTCAGACTTTGAGACAAAGTGGATTAAGTAAGTAACAACTATTTTAGATATTTGTAGACATGTCTCTATATAAAAGATAGCTTTGCTCCACGTGCAGATGTAACTTCACATTACAGTTACAGATGACTGTTATCGTAATTTTGGTAAAGTTGAGGGTTTTGGAGTGGTGAGCGCAAATGAGTGTGCTAGGTTTTAGCTTAGCGTTAGCATGCTAACTTTCTCAGTTACAGTTTATTACGGAAAGTTGCTTTAGGAGAGATGTAGGCTGCTGAAAGCAACCTTTATTACACAAGTTCATGCCGAGTGAATCCTGTCTGTGAATTTTTTCTATCTTAAATGCGCTCCAGTTGTATCAAGTCAGCTAAGTTGATTAGCTTAGCTTCGTTGTTCGCACGTGCGTTAGCTAGTTCACGTTACGGTTACGGCCTGACTGAAAATGTAATGGACTCGGTCATTAGCTGGTTATTAGTAGAGATTGGTTAAATGAGCAGTGACAATTGTGTGTGGGGAAAATAGTGCAGCAGTTTAACAAATAAGTTGGAGCCGTTGAAATCCTGACTGAGTAAAGATGGTTGTAGCCAGCTCCCCCGATCACCAAACTATTAAAATAAAGTGACAATAACAAGTTATAAAAGTTATTAACTCTGTCAATTGTCTGCAGATAGAAAGGCAAGCTCAACTCATTCTGCATTAATTTTACTCTAAATAATGTTAAACAGGAAAACTAATTATTCTGGCTGATAACATATATTTCAAAGGGCTAGAATATTTCAAAGTACCATGTTTCCTTGATCTTTGATGACATATGGTCATGGATAAGTGTGTTAAAAGTTTTTTTTTTTTACAGGTTTGTGTGAAGATTCAGTGGAGGTGCAAATACTGTGAGTTTATAACAGAGAAAAGGTGTAACCTGTTAAAACATTACAGGTTAAAACATGGAAGCTTCACCAGAAATATAACCTTTCCTTGCTTACATCAACAGTGTTTATGCTTGGTTGATGAAATGCTGAAGAGAACTCCAGATGGACAACTTGTGAAAGAGAAGATGGACCTGACGTTTGCATTGAGAAGAAAAGAGGTGGTGGGGTCAGAACCTGCAATATGTGACTTGGTAGAATGTTGGCCTGCTCGTTTTACAGAAGATCAAGTAAGTTTATGATTAAAATAATGATAAATCCACAAAAAGGTTTAAAAACAAAACAAATGGACTTTACTTGTAACCACAAACAAGCAAAGCAATAGACGAGCAACTCCTGTGTTGTGCGTAGTACATTGACTTTTTGTCAATGTCCTTTCTTATTATTAGTTGTTGTGATACTGGAACATTCTCTGTAATTTGCAGGTATGCATGGAGTTCAACAGTATTGTTGGCAAGAATCTCAAGCAGGAATTCTATGAGAGCATCGATCGACATAGTCCTCATCTTGTCGAGATTTTTCGATCCAAGAGAGGGAACGTTGGCCAAGTGTTGACACAGCTTTCCCAACAGACCAGGGTTGGTCCTATTGTTTTCTGTAGCTCATGTCTTCGAGTGTAACTATTCATTTTCATGCTTCCCATAGGTTATTGAAATGTTAGATTTAAATCAAAGGTTGGAAAAACAAGGATGTGAGTTTCTGAACTTCACTAAAACTTTCAGAGAACTTCAGTACAGCCTGCTAGCTCTTCTCAATGTTATAACTTTATGTTAATTACCGTAACCATGATGCATGTGTTCTTAAATTTTAGGGAATACCTTCAAAAGTCCTTGATGTTGATGTTTATGAAGGTGTAGGAACTTCACATTGTGTAATGCAATCATATGTACCTGTTTGCTCACTTGTGTTTGTCATTTTACTGCCCAACAGACTGCAGAGCCAACTGATATTCAAACACTGGTGCTCAGAGGACTTCCTGTTATCCTTGGTGACAACCCCACAGACTTCTACAAACCAGCCTTTGTAAGTAATTTTATTTTCTCAAAGATGACCTAAAGGAACAATGTAAGGCGCTGAAAATATACTAAAAATGTGTCCACTGAAACGAACATAGATTTTTCGAGGTGTCTAGTAGTACAAATTGCTGTGACCATGTCCACAAAAGTACACTGCTTATCTTCTTACACTGATCCTCCTGCTGCTTCTCTAAACTGGGGAAAATGCTGCCCACCATCTACTGTAAGTAACATGCTGACCACTCAGGCAACCCCACTTTAAAAAAATACAAACTATCCCTTTAATTTTCATTTATGTCTTATGCTATGCTGTGTTGAGTTCATGTCATGAACTCTAATGCTTATGTTTTATGCTATGCTGTTGCATGAGGGAGTGGTGGAGCAGAGGTTAGAGAATGGGCCTGTGATTAGAAAGTCACCTGTTCAACTCCCCGGACTAACAACGTCAAAATGTGGATGGAAAAGGTGAAACATCCACACCTGCCTCAACCTTCATTTGCCCCACTCTGGGCCCTTGAGCAAGGCTCTTAATGGTAAATGGTAAATGGAGCTTATTTTTATAGCGCTTTCCAGCCCCCTGTGAGGAGCCCCAAAGCGCTTTACAATACCAGCCATTCACCCATTCATTCATAGACATTCATACACCGGTAGTGGTAGCCTGCCTTGCAAGGCGCCATCCAGACCTACCGGGAGCAACTTGGGGTTAAGTGTCTTGCCCAGGGACACAACGACACATGATGGGCGGACGCGGGATTCGAACCTCCAACCTTCCGATTGGGGGTCGACTGCCATTACCACTACACCACGGCCGCCCATCTTAACCCCACCATTTGCTCCCTAAACAGGTCTCTTGAAAAGTAGGTTTTGTGACTCAATGGGACTATCTGTAGAAATAAAGGGTAAATATAAATGTTGGGATTTGAGCCTGGACAGACAGATGTGGGAACCCTGATGACAGTTCCTGTATTTGAAAAAAAAAAAAAAACCTGTGAGCATAGTTTTAAACAACTGAAAGAATATGGTATTGTTCCACACTAGCACATTATCATGTGTCCTTTTGTGGAGCTTAATAATACACAATTTACACAAGGAAACTAGGGCAGCATGTTATGATAAAACAAGATATTACAAATACAGTATTGTAATTGCCCTGATGCATGCTCAATAATCCAGGTAGAAAAATCTAAAAAAGCTAAGTCTGGTCCTCTGGACATTCAAAAAACCAAAAAAACAAAACAAAGCAAAAAATTGTAGAAACGTTTCGTCTTTCGTCCGAAAGACTTCCTCAGTCTGAGGTGCTGGGTTCAGCTCAGTCTTATAAATAGCACCCTCTCACAGTGTTACACAACCAGTTGGCTGATGACAGCCTGAAACCAGCTGCTCACATGATCAAGGAGGACCATCAGCCTAACAATGGATCGTTAGCACCCTGATGGTTGTTTGCTATTCACAGAGGGCTGAGTGATACCAGCAATCACAGCATTGTAGGAGGGGGACAGTTGAACTCGGAGGCCTCCACCCCTGTTTAATGATGGGCGGTTTCTTTTCACAAAGATGGCCTCCTTTACTCCTCTCTCAAACCATCGTTCCTCTCTATCAAGGATGTGAACATCTTCATCCCTGAAAGAGTGACCGCTGGCCTGGAGATGAGTGTAGACCGCAGAGTCTGATCCTCGGCTACAGAAGCTGGCCATTGGGACATGGAATGTCACCTCTCTGGTGGGGAAGGAGCCTGAGCTAGTGTGTGAGGTTGAGAGTTCCGACTAGAAATAGTCGGACTCACCTCAACGCATGGCTCTGGCTCTGGAACCAGTTTCCTTGAGAGGGGTTGGACACTCTTCCACTCTGGAGTTGCCCCTGGTGAGAGGCGCCGAGCAGGAGTGGGCATACTGGTTGCCCCCCATCTTGGTGCCTGTACGTTGGGGTTCACCCCGGTGAACGAGAGGGTAGCCTCCCTTCGCCTACGTGTGGGGGGACGGGCTCTGACTGTTGTTTGTGCCTATGCACCAAACGGCAGCTCAGACTACCCACCCTTTTTGGAGTCCTTGGAGGGGGTATTGGAGAGTGCGCCTCCTGGGGACTCCCTTGTTCTACTGGGGGACTTCAACGCTCACGTGGGCAATGACAGTGAGACCTGGAGGGGTGTGGTTGGGAGGAACGGCCCCCCTGATCTGAACCAGAGTGGTGTTCTGTTATTGGACTTCTGTGCTCGTCATGGATTGTCCATAACGAACACCATGTTTAAGCATAAGGGTGTCCATATGTGCTCTTGGCACCAGGACACCCTAGGTCGCAGTTCGATGATCGACTTTGTTGTCGTCTCATCTGATCTGCGGCCGCATGTCTTGGACACTCGGGTGAAGAGAGGGGCGGAGCTGTCAACTGACCACTACCTGGTGGTGAGTTGGCTCCGATGGTGGGGGAGGATGCCGGTCAGACCTGGCAGACCCAAACGTATTGTGAGGGTCTGCTGGGAACGTCTGGCAGAGTCTCCCGTAAGACGGAGCTTTAACTCCCACCTCCGGGAGAGCTTTGAACACGTTCCGAGGGAGGCGGGGGACATGGAGTCCGAGTGGGCCGTGTTCCGCGCCTCTATTGTCGAGGCAGCTTATCGGAGCTGTGGCCGCAAGGTTGTTGGTGCCTGTCGTGGTGGCAACCCTCGAACCCGGTGGTGGACACCGGCAGTGAGGGATGCTGTCAGGCTGAAGAAGGAGTCCTATTGGGCCTTTTTGGCTTGTGGGACCCCGGAAGCAGCTGATAGGTACCGGCAGTCCAAGCGGCATGCGGCTCGGGTGGTTGCTGAGGCAAAAACTCGGGCGTGGGAGGAGTTCGGAGAGGCCATGGAGAATGACTTCCGTACGGCTTCGAGGCGATTCTGGTCCACCATCCGGCGTCTCAGGGGGGGAAAGAGGTACGCGACCAACACCATTTATGGTGGGGGTGGCGTGCTGCTGACCTCAACTCGGGATGTTGTGAGTCGGTGGGCGGAATACTTCGAAGACCTCCTCAATCCTACTGGCACGTCTTCCACTGAGGAAGCGGAGCCTGGGGACTTTGGGTCGGGTTCTCCGATCTCTGGTGCTGAGGTCGCCGAGGTGGTTAAAAAGCTCCGCGGTGGCAAGGCTCCGGGGGTGGATGAGATTCGCCCGGAGTTCCTTAGGGCTCTGGATGTTGTAGGGTTGTGTTGGCTTACGCGACTCTGCAATATCGCGTGGACATCGGGGGCAGTTCCCTTGGATTGGCAGACTGGGGTGGTGGTTCCCCTATTCAAAAAGGGGGACCGTAGGGTGTGTTCCAACTATAGGGGGATCACACTCTTAAGCCTCCCTGGTAAGGTCTATTCAGGGGTTCTGGAGAGGAGGGTCCGTCGGATAGTCGAACCTCGGATTCAGGAGGAGCAGTGTGGTTTTCGTGCTGGTCGTGGAACACTGGACCAGCTCTACACCCTCAACAGGGTCCTGGAGGGTGCGTGGGAGTTTGCCCAACCAGTTTACATGTGCTTTGTGGACTTGGAGAAGGCATTCGACCGCGTCCCTCGGGGGGTTCTGTGGGGGGTACTCCGGGAGTATGGGGTACCAGGCCCTTTGATAAGGGCTGTTAGGTCCCTGTACGACCGGTGTCAGAGCTTGGTCCGCATTGCCGGCAGTAAGTCAGGCTCGTTTCCGGTGAGAGTTGGACTCCGCCAAGGTTGCCCTTTGTCACCGATTCTGTTCATAACTTTTATGGACAGAATTTCTAGGCGCAGCCAAGGTGTTGAGAGGATCCGTTTTGGTGACCTTAGAATCGCTTCTCTGTTTTTTGCAGATGATGTGGTCCTACTGGCTTCATCAGTTCGTGATTTACAACTTTCACTGGAGCGGTTTGCAGCCGAGTGTGATGCGGCCGGGATGAGGATCAGTTCCTCCAAATCCGAGGCCATGGTCTTGAGCCGGAAAAGGGTAGCATGCCCTCTCCGGGTCGGGGAGGAGGTCCTGCCCCAAGTGGAGGAGTTTAAGTATCTCGGGATCTTGTTCACGAATGAGGGAAAACTGGAGCGTGAGATCGATAGGCGGATAGGTGCAGCGTCCGCAGTGAAGCGGGCGCTGTACCGGTCTGTCGTGGTGAAGAGAGAGCTGAGTCAAAAGGCAAAGCTCTCAATTTACCGATCGATCTACGTTCCCACCCTCATCTATGGTCATGAGCTTTGGGTTGTGACCGAAAGAACAAGATCTCGGATACAAGCGGCTGAAATGAGTTTTCTCCGCAGGGTGGCTGGACTCTCCCTTAGAGATAGGGTGAGAAGCTCAGTCATCCGGGAGGGACTCGGAGTAGAGCCGCTGCTTCTCCACATCGAGAGGAGCCAGTTGAGGTGGCTCGGGCATCTGGTTAGGATGCCTCCTGGACGCCTCCCTGGTGAGGTGTTCCGGGCATGTCCCACCGGGAGGAGACCCAGAGGAAGACCCAGGACGCGCTGGAGGGACTATGTTTCTCGGCTGGCCTGGGAACGCCTTGGGATTCCCCCGGAGGAGCTGCTCCAAGTGGCTGGGGAGAGGGAAGTCTGGGCCTCCCTACTTAAGGCCGAGATACACTCGAGCGTCCTCACGGTACGCCTATACGCAGCGTACGTACGCTGTGGCAAAAGCGTAGCCCCGCGTAGCCCCTCAGGGCATGTACGCGCAAAAGTATTTTTTTACTACGCATACGCGATCCGCGTGCGCGATACGCGGTGTCTGACCATAAACTTCCCGGCGCCGGACTGTTTTGTATGTTACACAAATGAAATAAATTCCCCTTCTTTATCGCTGATCGGGCCTTTTCTTTTGTTTTTTTGCCTAAAGTCAAGTAACCGCTTCTTCCTCCGTTCACTCGATGATTGAAATGAATGAATTCAGGTCCTACCTGGGTGCACGATGTTTTAAATATTCCCTGGTGGGCTGTGTGCTGCAGGAAAAGCGCTCCCTGTTATTATTTTTATTTCTGAGAGAACTTTTTATAACATATATAGTAGAAACACCGTATCAGAACACCGCAGAAGTCCAGCGAGCTGCTCATGATGAGTTCTCTAGGTTTCACTTTCAGCTGACTAGGTTTCACTTTCAGCTGACTTAAAGGCTGTCAATCAATTCAGTAGGCGTGTCAGCAAGTGACCAATCAGCGAGCTCAGTTGAGTCCCTCCGTGCTCAGCTGCTCATATTACAACAAGGAGAACGTGAGCTGAAGTATAGCAGCAAAAACATACGCACAAAATATGCACGTATACGCGCGTATACGGAGTCTGCTTCAGTGTATCTCGGCCTTTAGGCTGCTACTCCCGCGACCCGACCCCGGATAAGCGGAAGAAGATGGATGGATGGATATGTCCCCTGTCCTCTGTCCTCACTCCAGCTACCTCCATGTCCTCTCTAACTGCATCCATATATCTCCCCTTATTCTTTTTGCTGGAAGCTGCATTTCTAACATCCTTATACCAATATACACATTGTTCCTCCTTTGGACATGTCCAAACCATCTAAGTCTGGTATCTCTAACTTTATCTCCCAGTTGTTCAACCTGTGCTGTACCTCTGGTGATCTCATTCCTAATCTTATCCATCCTTTTCACTCCCAAGAAGAACCTCAATAGCTTGTATTTTATTTTAATTTAATTTAAGATGTATTATATCAAAATGTATTGTTCTCTGTCACTTTTTTATCATATTAAATCATATTATTTCAAATTCTATTGCATTGTATATTCATGTATTTTATCTCATTGTTTTGTATTATAATTAGGGGTGTACCGATAAATCAGCCACGGTTTCCTTAATTTTGGGAAATCGGACGTACCCTCGGAAATCGGACGTAACCTGCTGAGGGTACTCCTCAGCAGAGTCCTGGACAGTACATGGTAGTTTGCCCAACCAGTTTACATGTGCTTTGTAGACTTGGAGAAGGCTTTCGACCGTGTCCCTCGAGGGGCCCTATGGGGGTACTCCGGGAGTATGGGGTACCGGGCCCTTTGATACGGGCTGTTAGGTCCCTGTACAACCATGTCAGAGCTTGGTCCGCATTGCCGGCAGTAAGTCAGGCTCGTTTCCAGTGAGAGTTGGACTCTGCCAAGGTTGCCCTTTGTCACCGATTCTGTTCATAACTTTTATGGACAGAATTTCTAGGTGCAGCCAAGGTGTTGAGAGGATCCGTTTTGGTGGCCTTAGAATTGCTTCTCTGTTTTTTGCAGATGATGTGGTCCTATTGGCTTCATCAGGTGATCTACAGCTTTCGCTGGAGCGGTTTGCAGCCGAGTGTGATGCGGCCGGGATGAGGATCAGTTCCTCCAAATCCGAGGCCATGGTCTTGAGCCGGAAAAGGGTAGCATGCCCTCTCCGGGTCGGGGAGGAGGTCCTGCCCCAAGTGGAGGAGTTTAAGTATCTCGGGGTCTTGTTCACGAATGAGGGAAAACTGGAGCGTGAGATCGATAGGCGGATAGGTGCAGCGTCCGCAGTGAAGCGGGCGCTGTACCGGTCTGTCGTGGTGAAGAGAGAGCTGAGTCAAAAGGCAAAGCTCTCAATTTACCGATCGATCTACGTTCCCACCCTCATCTATGGTCATGAGCTTTGGGTTGTGACCGAAAGAACGAGATCTGATACAAGCGGCTGAAATGAGTTTTCTCTGCAGGGTGTCTGGGCTCTCCTTTGAGATAGGGTGAGAAGCTCGGTCATCCGGGAGGGACTCAGAGTAGAGCTGCTGCTTCTCCACATCGAGAGGAGCCAGTTGAGGTGGCTCGGGCATCTGGTTAGGATGCCTCCTGGATGCCTCCCTGGTGAGGTGTTCCGGGCACGTCCCACCGGGAGGAGACCCAGAGGAAGACCCAGGACGTGCTGGAGGGACTATGTTTCTCGGCTGACCTGGGAACACTTGGGATTCCCCGGGAGGAGCTGGCCCAAGTGGCTGGGGAGAGGGAAGTCTGGGCCTGATTACTTAGGCTTCTACCCCCGCGACCCGACCCCAGATAAGCGGAAGAAAATGGATGGATGGATGGATGGATGGATGGAAATCGGACGATACTTTCACAAGAAACCGATTATACCAATTTTTTTTTGTTTTAACAACAATTGTCTGAAGTTCATTTATATTTCAGAGTACAGTACAACCTTGTGGCCAGTTAAAACAAGTTTGTATTGTTTTTAGGATATTGATCAAGGGCATGTTTTTCACTAAAATAAGATTGGAAAATTGAAGGTGCATTGCGACCTTATAACACTTGACAGTGTTGCTTATAAAACAAAATCTGTATTGGCCAAAATTGGAATTGGTAGGTCAGACTTTTTAGCAATCGGTGATCAGCCAGAAAATTGCAATCGGTGCACCCTAATTATAATGTATCACATCACATTGTATTGTAATGTAATGTATAGTTTTATATTTTATCATATCATAATTTATTGTATTATGTTGTGTCATACTGTATCATATTTTATTACATTATGTTGTACTGTGTCATACTGTATTATAATAAAATGCATCATATTGTAACATATCATATTATTTTAAATACCTTGTAATATTCTATTGTATTG
>JBBPBX010048551.1:0-18112 GCA_038048925.1 Garcialebias charrua | reverse complement strand
AAGAATGTTTACATTTTTCATTGTTAAAAATTTTGCAGCATCACAATAAAGACGGACAATTTATTCAATTATATTTTAAAAATGTTCTTAAACACCCAAACTGCAACTCGTGCATTGTTTAATTTCTTAATTTTTGATAATATTTTAGAAAAAGTTAAAGTTGTATGACACTTTTGTGACAGTTTTGCAATGCACAAAGCACAGGCGATCCACAATGTCCAAACACAAATGTAAACATGCAACTTTAATCGGATTTTATCCTCTCTGATGATGCAGAACATAGGGATGTGACACAAATTTATTGTGATTTTAAAATAGAAAAATAAAACATTTTATAAAGGAGTTAATTGGTGTCAATTTCTACTCAGTTACAGTAGTTTGTGGGGATTTGGGATGTTTTGTGCTGAAACAAAAAGCACACATTCTGCAGAGGGATTGTCAGAAAAATACTAAAAGTATCACAAAGAGAAATCAATGCACCGTTTCCTGTTTCCTTTTTCTGCTTCAGTTATTAAAAAAAAACTTAATATCAAGCCTGTCAACAGATTAAAACAAGGATTATATTCAAAAATGTAATTGTCAAAATCTTGAGTACATTTCTTTGTTTTTGGTCTACAGCAAATACTGCAACGTTGATACAAATACATATTTAAGTACAATATGAAATATATGGCACAAGTGAAGCTACACAGGATAAAACAAAACTGTACAGTACATTTAAATGCGAGTAGAACTGACAGACGGGGCCGAGCTGACAGTCGTCACCTGTTGGTCTAACAAAGTAAACTTCGGTTGTAGTTTGTTCAAACCCAAAGAGAACAGCATGTGTAAAATGTCTCATTTCCCTGCAGCTCCACTCATTTTACAAAACTGTACAGTTCTCATGGCTTTTGTCACAAGCACATTCACACACCTCTTTCAAACATTTAGACAGAAATCTTTCACTTTTTATCAAGTACTCAGACTTACAGTACAGTACATGATGCAAAAGAAGCTTAAATGCAAGTCCTGATATATACAATTTATACACACTTGAGAAGTGAGTAAATGTTAACACACTGCGTCTGACAAGTAAGATGAGATCCCAGTTTGTTTTCTCTGACAAACTCGTAATCAGATCTCAAGGCAGTGGGATTTATGTCCTCTGTCTTCATGGCTTTACAGATAAAACAAAAAAGGTTATCTAGCGGTTATGTGGTATTAGTAGAGGGTTTGGTTGAAATTTTAAACAAGGTGATGTGTGGAGACTCGGCTGGATTTGACTGCAGTTATCACAGGAATTGAATGCTAATTGAGTTTATATGAAAAACACCACCCTTTTCACACCCAGAACTGCAAGTCTCTGCTCGCTGATCTCAGCCTGACTGCTGTCAACATTTCAGGAGCCTTCATCATCATCATCAGGACTAGATTCCCTGAGGTTTGTCAAGGCATGCAGCCCAAGGGGAACAGGATCGTTCGTAACAAATGGCTGCTGATGTAAACTTGTTTTCATCCTCAGTCTTCTTTACCCTGGTCTCTGTAGCCAAGCAGGAATGAGTGGAAAATGTAAATATGTGTGTGTGTGTGTGTGAGTGTAAATAAATGGGTTAGTGGGGCTATGGTGGACGTAGGACTCTTACAGCTCCGTATCTGCTGTCTTGGCAGTGGAGTGGCCGTTGGTGGGGGTAGGAGTCGAAGTCTTGTCTGCCTCGGGGGACTCTCCGTTAACATTAGGTTTCTCCTGGGTTTCAGGAGGGGGAATCAGAGGGGCTTCGGAAACTAGGGTGTTCCCCTGATTCTCCTGATCTACTGGATAGGCCTCCTCTGCCTGCAAATACAGAATAAAACAACATTCCATTCAAAATTAATAAAACTGGAAGACTGGTTGTCTCTAGGAGATAAATCAGACTGATAACAATACATAACAAAGCCTGTAAGTACAGTACACTGTTAGGTACTAAGTACATACTGTACTTGGTATTTACCAGGTTTGTACCCAGTACTTATTGAGTTTGGACCTGGTACTTAGGAGTCGTACTCAGTACTTACTGGGTTTTTCCCAGCTAAGTACAAAGTATGTACTGAGCTGCAGTATTGCTACCATTATTACATCTAAAGTTTCCATTTTCAATTTGTTTACAATTACCATAAACATGTTTGAGAAACATGTTAATATTTTTTGTACAATGATTGTACATTGGCAACAATAACCGACTCAGTGTGCTGTCATGCAATCTAAAATGGTGGTAAAAAAGAAGTGCACCTTCTTTCAGATACAACGTTTTACAGATTTAAGCATAATAAAATATCAACATGTCCGTCCTTAAAAAGAGTTACAGTCATGGGAACAATACTGTACAGTACATAAAAACTACATAAGTCCACCCTCCTTCAGTTCTGAGGTTCCACATATCAGGGCACAGTGCCATCAACCTGGTCTTTATCAGGTTAGACGATTATTCTAATTTAACCTCAAGTGTCCAGAACAACAGATCTCACTACACAATTGTTTATCAAGCTAAAATAAAGCTAAACTGGAAAAGCTGTGTGAGCACCACAGACATCTTATACAAACTGCCAGGCATGTAGGCGGAACTGTGACGATTTGTATTTGTTTTGGACCTGTGCACCTCTCAGTCATTGCATCGACCATGAACTCCTCTGTAGACCAAAGGAGTCTATAGTCCAGTGCAACGCCATCTGTCTGATAGCTGATGGTGTACCAAACTGAGCCATTACACAGGACAATGGGCAGCTGTGGTTGAGTGGTTAGAGCAGTTGCCCTCCAGTAGGAGAGTAGGGGGTTCAATTCCACTAGTAGTCACATGTTGAAGTGTCCCTGGACAAGACACTGAACCCCTCACTGTCTCTGATGTGTGTCCCATCGGTGTATGAATGTGATAAAGCTCTGATTTATTCAGATTAGCTTAGTAGAGATGTATAGAGTGCTGTATGAATGTGTGTGGGTGGAAGTAAATGAGGCACAGATTTTTTTGTAGAGCACTTTGAGTATCTTGATTGGATAGAAAGGTGCTATACATGTACAGTATATGGTGCATTTACAATGGATGTAACCACAGCAGAAAATGTACAATAAAATGTCTGAAAAGAAATAAAAGTGATTCAATGTTCCGAAGTTCAAATGTAAACCCTGGTTCAAATGTTGTGGCAGGACCTCACGAAAGATGTGCAAACATGAATTCCTGCAAACCTCAGTGAACTGATATTGTAAAAACAAAGAGTGGGCCAAAATTAATCCACAATCATGATTTTTTTCACAATCATGATGTTTATTAAATGTTTTAGTGTTTAGTGTTTAGATGGTTACTGTACTGTTGCACCGAGGGACTGAGAGAAACGCAATTTCAATCCTGTGTATGTCCTGTACCTATTGCAGTTCTGACAATAAAGTTGACTTTGACTTTGATGATTCACGAACCCTCAAAATGTCAACACAAGACAGTTACCTACATTTAGGTTTCTGTATTATGTTCAGTTTTTCTGTGTTTTGGATGTTTACTTAAATAAACAATGACGTGTCCTGTTGTTTATCTAAGGTAGTATAGATTGTGAACAAAACGTTTTTCTATTATACCCTGATCCAAAATAAGTTGTACTGGTACTTCTTTTTGTAGAGCCTAAAGTGAAACACCGTCAAGACTGACATTAAATATTTCATCTTTGAATCTTAAAAACAATGGACATAAGGACACATATGGATCTACTAATCCACTGTGTTTGCAGTTCATACACAGACACACCCTGTTGTATGTTGGCTGTCCCATGATGACATAGTGTTGCAGAGGAACAGCTGGGTCTGGCAGCTAGATGAAATTGTAGAGAGCAGGGCGGTCTTTGGATCAGGCCCACTCTCTCTTGCTCTGTGATGGCCAGCCAGCTACATTCCCTAATTAAAGCACTGGCAGGCATTTCTGTGAAAGGAAGTGGAGCTGCTTTGGTTTATTCTAAAGCACAGATTACGCTCGTGAAATCCATTCAAAGGGATAGTAAACCTATGATAGTGCAGCATTTGGAGACACTAGCAGATGGTTCAAACTACAAGAACACAAGTCAAAGTTTATACTGAATGAGGAGGAGCACCTGGAGAGCTGGTGCAAAGAGAATAACCTTCACATCAATGTGAAGAAGACAAAGGAGATGATTGTGGACTTCAGAAGGAACAAACACACCCACACCCCACTGAACATAGGTGTATCAGTGGTGGAAGTGGTCTCCAGCTACAAGTACTTGGGTGTACACTTGAATGATAACCTCAGCTGGAGCAACAACACCACCAGCCTGATCAAGAAAGGTCATCAGAGACTCTACTTCCTCAGACGGCTGAGACGTGCTGGTCTGAGCAGCCCAGTCCTCACCTCCTTCTACAGGTGTGCAGTGGAGAGCATCCTGTGCTCCAGCATCAACGTGTGGCATGGAGGCTGCACAGCTGCAGAAAGAAAAGCTTTACAGAGAGTGGTGAAGGCTGCACAGAAGATGTTGGAGTCAGTCTCCCCACCATCACAGACATCTACACCTCCAGATGCAGGAAGAGAGCCACCTGCATCATGAAAGACCCCACTCACCCAGCACACACACTCTTTGCCCCACTCCCCTCAGGACGGAGGTTGAGGAGCATCAAGTGTAGAACCACTAGACTGAGGAACAGCTTCTACCCTGAGGCTGTTAGACTCATGAATAAATAAATAATAAGAATAATCACTGCAAAATATCACATCATGATGATGCTGATCTGTTTCTTGTTGCTGTATTCATTCGTGACCATCTGCTCATACAGTCTCAAGTTCGTGCTGCTGTTTGTAATGATGTTTTTTTTTATTACATTAGTGCTTAGTGTATTTTTTTAGTTGATGTTTTTCTTAGTTCATATCTTAGATCTTATTACTGTTTTTCTCTTGCTTTTTATTGTTGAATGTAACTGGGACCCTGTATACATAATCTTGTTTCATCACATGTGCCACATGCGGTGCAAATGACAATAAAGATTCTCTGACTCTCACTCTCTGAGAAATATTCCTCACGAACAAAGTAAAATTAAAATTGCAAGCAGTGGTAAAATGTCCACATGCACATCTAGCTGAGGCGGCTGCTGGCCCAAATCTCCATTTCCCTGTCCACTCTGAGGGAAAGTCACGTCCTCCTCCAGGGACTAGAGCACCTGATCATGGTCGCTGATGGCTCTGACACTATCAGAGGCAACGCAAGCCAGTTTGCCATGCCCATATCTGTTTTTTTTTACGTTACTATATTTACCACTTATATTGTCTGTCCAAACAGGTCTCACTTGTAAATGAGTCTTCGAGGCTCAATGTGATTTATCTGTTTAAATAAAGGTTGAATGAATTTACGTTAATTCAAATACATGCCAAGTTTGACACTTAGCCCACCAGAATAACTTATGTCATTTAAGGCCAGGTACCGGTATGCCCAAAAGGCAACACCTCAAAGTCTGACAAGCTATTCTGGCCACACCCTTTCAACTTTGACAGTGGTGAATTCTTTTTTTTAATGTTTATGTCTTCTCAAAGGTTTTACACAACAATTTTGAAGATGCTGCACTGAATGCTGTGAGGAAAATTGTTTTTTCAACCAACAACAAGCTATTTGTTACTGCCACTAGGAGGTGCACTAACAAATTCATGACTTAAACATTCAGGTGTCGATGTTTAGCTGTCATGTACATTTTTACGTAGTTAGGACAATGAACAGTATTGTTACCCAACAGTTCAGGAGGGGAACAGGCCATATTGGGGGCGGCCGTGGCGTAGTGTTAATGGCAGTCGTCCCTCGATCGGAAGGTTGGCGGTTCGAATCCCGGTTCCCCACACCATGTGTCGTTGTGTCCTTGGGCAAGACACTTAACCCCGAGTTGCTCCCGGTAGGACTGGAAAGCACCTTTCATGGTAGTCTGCCGCTACCGGTGTATGAATGTGTGTAGCATTCAATGAGTGTAGCACTTTGAGATTTTCACTAATGAAAAGTGCGTTATAAATTGAATTCATTATTACTATTATTATTATTATTATATTATCTTCACATGTTTGACTGCATACTAGCTGCAAAAAAAATTAAAAATTATATATACTGTATATATATATACCAACAAATCCTGCTTACCAGCCTTGCTTCCTTAGTTTCAGGCTTCTGTTGACATTTGAAGTACCACACAACAATTCCAACAGCAACCAGGAGACCAGACACCAGGATCCCCGCAAATACGGATGGACCTGATGGTGGGTTCTCAATCTTCAAACCCAGCTACAAAAACAATAAAAGAACAAAGTTGTGATAAAAGGACAGATAGTACATCTAACTGAATAAACAATGCTAATACTGTATTCTTCATCACATGTATGAATTTAACAGAAATGCTACAGAAATAACAGGTTATTGAGTAATGATCAACTTGTTCCTCGGTGTAACATTGTGGCGTGGGTAGTTTGTGTAAGTTAGCTATAGCTGTGTGTAGTAGTTAAAGGCCGAGCACTCCTTGAAGGAATGCATATTGTCTGCAGCATTATATCTATTTTGGAGTATTTTTGAAAGTTACATTATGAGTAGTCTCATATGCATGATCTGTTAGTGCTCAGAGTATGTGTTGTGAATGACTGTCAGCTACTACCACACCAAACTTTATCTGAATATCTGTCAAATTTCTTGAGGTACAGTGTTTTTATGTAGTCCAAGTTTGAGTAGTTGTGGCAGCCATTGTGAATTGTTTTGAATCTTAAAGTTAATAGGTTATAAAATGTGAAACCAATAACTCCTTTCTTCGAGTTTCCTTGAAATCCACATCAGCTAGCTGTGTTGGCCATCAATGTGTATCCATTGATTAACCTCTGAAAGTTTCAATAAATCTACTTAGTGCTTCATGAGGTATGCAATAGACAGAGCCGATGACAGAAACTAATGGCAGTGTTAAGCAAATAAAGGTTTAAAAACAAGACATATCAACTTTTATTCTGTAGTTGAAGACGTTTTAGGCTACTTCTCATCCAGGCAGCTTTCTCAGTTCAAAAGTATATCTTCTGCTCTCTGTTCTTTCTTGGCAGAGTTGAGTTTTATTCAGTGTTGGATGACTCTGTTGTCAGCATCATAAACTCAAACCGAGACAGTTCCTGTAATCTGCAAGATTCCTTGACATCCTCTCATACTCCCACACTTCTCTTGGGGTGCCCCTCCCAAATTGCACTGCAATATGCTGGTGGAGACTTTAAGTCATCCAGGACGTGTTGAACCAAAAAAAGGTTAAGAAACTAAACAACTGGACTCCTTCTCTGTAGTTGAGACATTTTGTTCCCCATCTGAGATGTAGTGTTTGGTTTTAACTTTTTTTGGATTTAGCATGTCCTGGGATCTTCACCTGCATTATAACAACGTTTCAAACACGGATCTCTCACAATCAGTCTCAGCTTCTAACAGACGTCAGTTTAGCTCAATATCTGTACCTGCCTGAATTATGGTAATTTTTTGAGTTTTATTAATTGCTTTGGTGAGCAATGACAAACAAAGATTGTTGTATTTTTGAATTGACACGATTTAGGACAGGACAAAGATGTGAATCAAGCTGTTTCCTTACCTGTTCTTTCAAATTTTCACTCTGTAGTACTTCAGCCACAGTATATGGCTTAACTGCAGATACAACAAACAAACAACAAAAAGTCAGTTATCAGTTTCGGTTCCCAAACAGGAGACCACAAGGAGATGCTAGGCTGCTAAATGCTACGCGTGCTGCAAGATAATAGCGCCGTGCTGAAACACGCCTAGGAATTTAGTTCCACAGCACATAATTTCCCATAATAACATTTAATGAGTGAAAAAATAACCAAAACGGTATGCAGGTGGACCGAACCGAACGTACCAAACCGAAACAGTTCAGTACATCCACGTGTACGTTACACCCCTAATATTACACACACACACACACACACACACACAGGTTTGTTTTTCTATCTTTGTGGGGCCATTGCATTGACTTCCATTCATTTTTCATTCATTTTTACAGCCTAACCCTGACCTTTACCCTAAACCTAACCATTACCAATGCATACCTAACCCTAAACTTAACACATCCTCAATTCACACCTTAGTCCTAAACCTAACCCCTAACCCACCAATGGGACTTCTTCTTATGGGGCCCGGGCTTTGGGCCCCATAAGAACCAGTTGGTCCTCACAATTTGGTATAACTCAGAAAAATGGGCCTCACAGCGTAACATAAACAAGGACACACACACATACTGTATATTAGCAATTCACCTCACAAGACCCATAGAGCATGTGGAGGGGCATTAAGTGCATAACAGATTATAAAGGCAGGATCGAACAATGCCCCAAAGACTGCCTGATGCCAAGTTTTATTTACGCTTTGAAGACCCAAACAGACCAGCCAGCACTAGACTCGCCTAACCACCAGATGAAGAGCAGATCAGCATGACCGCAGCAGAAGTAAGGAGTACTTTCAGGATGATCAACCCTCACAAAGCAACCGGACCAGACAACATCCCTGGGAAAGTGTTGAAAGAATGTGCCGATCAGCTCTGCAATGTGCTGGCAGACATCTTTAACACCTCACTTGCCCTGGAGACAGTTCCCACCTGCCTGAAGACTGCCACCATCATCCCAGTCCCAAAAAGCTCTACAGTGACTGGTCTGAATGACCAGTTTGTTTCTTGCCTGTTTATACAGAGCCCAGTCCTGACTGTCTCTTCTTTGGTCTGACTCAGTTTCTTCAGATGTGAATTGAGCCATGTGTTACGTCCCCGGCTCGGCCAAAGGAGTAAAGACGTGACATTTAATAATCCCAGACTGTTTTCGATAAGAAAAAGTGTTTATTCTTGTTTGGTTTAGAGTTGGATAAAGAGTACAGGTAACAAGGAACATGAACTCCAAACAGGGGTGTGACACAAAAAAGGTAACTACAACCAAGGAACACAAGTTTCATTCAAAAACAAAAGTTTGTTGTAGATACCTTTTTTGTTGTTGTATGTGTGGAAGGTCTTGTTTTGCCCACACATCCTCACAAAAACTGATGTAGGAAGTGACAGTTTCAGCAAATCTGTCCAGGTCCAATCAGTACAGTCAAAGCAGGCCTGTAGTTCTTGCTCTGACTGCTCTGTCCACTTCCTAAGAAGTTTTAAATGTGTGCTCATATGTTGGAATGAGACGAAGCAGACAGTGATCAGAGAGTCCTAAAACTGCATGGGAAGCTGTGCAGTATGTTTCCTTTAAGACTACAATGGTCCAGAGTATTTGTGTCCATGGTGGGACACTTTACATGCTGTAGTTCATTGGAGAGGTTTGGGCTGTTAAAATCTCCACAAACAACAAGGACAGGGTCAGGGTGTTCTTTCTCCACGTCTGTTATCAGCTCGGTGAGCTGTTTTCCAGCATCTAAAATGCAGACTTGATGTGGAATGTTAACACCGGCCAAAATTAATGAGGATAACTCCCTCAGAGAAAAGAAAGGTTTACAGTTGATAAAAAATGACTCCATGTGAGAGCTACATGTCTTCTATCACACTGTGGCATCAGTACACCAACCTTCATTTGTGTAAAAGCAGTTTCCATCTCCTCTCTTTTTCCCAGAGAGCTCCGCACTGTGATCTGCTCGAAACACCTGGAAGCCTGACATCTGTCATGTGACCCACATGATACACATCTGACTTATGACACACATGATACACACCTGACATATGACCCACGTGATACACATCTGTCATGTGACCCACATGATACACATCTGACATATGACACACATGATACACACCTGACATATGACCCACATGATACACATCTGTCATGTGACCCACATGATACACATCTGACATATGACACACATGATACACACCTGACATATGACCCACGTGATACACATCTGTCATGTGACCCACATGATACACATCTGACATATGACACACATGATACACACCTGACATATGACCCACGTGATACACATCTGTTATGTGACCCACATGATACACATCTGACATATGACACACATGATACACACCTGACATATGACCCACGTGATACACATCTGACATATGACCCACATGATACACACCTGACATATGACCCACATGATACACATCTGTCATGTGACCCACATGATACACATCTGACATATGACACACATGATACACACCTGACATATGACCCACGTGATACACATCTGACATATGACACACATGATACACATCTGACATATGACACACATGATACACATCTGACATATGACACACATGATACACATCTGACATATGACCCACGTGATACACATCTGACATATGACACACATGATACACATCTGACACATGACCTACATGATACACATCTGACATATGACACACATGATACACATCTGACATATGACACACATGATACACATCTGACATATGACCCACGTGATACACATCTGGCATATGACACACATGATACACATCTGACATATGACTCACATGATACACATCTGACATATGACACACGTGATACACATCTGACATATGACACACTTGATACGTACACATCTGACAAATGACACACATGATACACATCTGACATATGACACACATGATACACATCTGACATATGACACACATGATACACATCTGGCATTTGACACACATGATACACATCTGACATATGACACACACGATACACATCTGACAGATGACACACGTGATACACATCTGACATATGACACACATGATACACATCTGACATATGACCCACGTCACACACATCTGGCATATGACACACATGATACACATCTGACATATGACACACATGATACACATCTGACATATGACCCACATGATGCACATCTGACATATGACACACATGATACACATCTGACATATGACACACATGATTCACATCTGACATATGACACACATGATACACATCTGACATATGACCCACATGATACACATCTGACATATGACCTACATGATACACATCTGTCATATGACCCACATGATACACATCTGACATATAACACACATGATACACATCTGACATATGACCTACATGATACACATCTGGCATATGATACACATCTGACATATGACCCACGTGATACACATCTGGCATATGACACACATGATACACATCTGAAATATGACCCACATGATACACATCGGACATATGACCCACATGATACACATCTGACATATGACACACATGATACACATCTGACATTTGACACACATGATACACATCTGACATATGACACACATGATACACATCTGACATATGACCCACATGATACACATCTGACATATGACACACATGATACACATCTGACATATGACACACATGATACACACCTGACATATGACCCACGTGATACACATCTGACATATGACCCACATGATACACATCTGACATATGACCCACATGATACACATCTGTCATGTGACCCACATGATACACATCTGACATATGACCCACATGATACACATCTGACATATGACACACATGATACACATCTGACATATGACACACATGATACACATCTGACATATGACCCACGTGAT
The DNA here is from genome assembly GCA_038048925.1 of Garcialebias charrua. Classification (NCBI taxonomy): domain Eukaryota; kingdom Metazoa; phylum Chordata; class Actinopteri; order Cyprinodontiformes; family Rivulidae; genus Garcialebias; species Garcialebias charrua. The sequence goes on along the minus strand of JBBPBX010048551.1, from coordinate 6,573 downwards.
ACACATCTGACATATGACACACATGATACACATCTGACACATGACCTACATGATACACATCTGACATATGACACACATGATACACATCTGACATATGACACACATGATACACATCTGACATATGACCCACGTGATACACATCTGGCATATGACACACATGATACACATCTGACATATGACTCACATGATACACATCTGACATATGACACACGTGATACACATCTGACATATGACACACATGATACGTACACATCTGACAAATGACACACATGATACACATCTGACACATGACACACATGATACACATCTGACATATGACACACATGATACACATCTGGCATTTGACACACATGATACACATCTGACATATGACACACACGATACACATCTGACATATGACACACGTGATACACATCTGACATATGACACACATGATACACATCTGACATATGACCCACGTCACACACATCTGGCATATGACACACATGATACACATCTGACATATGACACACATGATACACATCTGACATATGACCCACATGATACACATCTGACATATGACACACATGATACACATCTGACATATTTCTTATATTATTCTCTTTTTTTTATTTTTATTTTTTTTTTTTTTTTTTTAATAGAGAAAGAAAGAAAAGAGAAAGTGAGACAACAAAACAAAACAAAACAACAAAACAACAATTGTCCACAGAAAGAGCACAAGGCAAACACACCAAACCTCCGTCCACAATCCTGCAAAGCACATGACAGAACACAACAACGAAACATACAAGCATAAAGACTGATAATATTCATGACCTTGCAAATATTTCTATAAATACACATACCCATACCTACAAATATATATACAATATACATACATATATATTTATATTCATTTATATACCCATCTACATACATCTACTATACATCCCTGCATCCATTTGTGTGTGGTTGTGAGCATGCATAAGTGAATGAGGTTCCTCCAATAGAACATTTAGTAGCAACTGTGAAGCATCAGAGACCCGTCCCCCCAAAGCCCGAGACAGACGAAGGGGCGATCAAAGCCCAAGACCCCAGGAAGGACCCCGAGCCCAGAGTCCCCAGGACCACCCGAACAGGACGAGCCACTCGTCCACTCCCCAGATCCGACCAAGTGGAAGAACCGGACGAACCCCACCAGGGACCACACACAATGACCCCCCGGGGTCAACAGCGACAATACACAGGCCCCCGCCGGAGCCCGCCGCACCGACGTAGCCCCAGGGCCGGTCACCGAGGCTCGGGCACCGGGGACGCCCATCCCTCAGGTCCAGACCTGACAGGACCAGAGGACCCGAGCCCCACCAGGCAGCCACCAGGCCGAGCTGACAAACGCCCAAGCGCCCAGCCCCAGATAGTGAGGGCCCCAAGCACGCCCGTAGGCAGAGGAACACCCACCAGGGGGCCACGTGGCAGGAGCGCGACACTGGGTAGCCTCAGAAGTATCAGAGAGGGGGCAGTCCAAGTCCCAGCCTGACACTTAAACATTCATACACAGACACACTCATTCAGACCCACCCTCATCCTCACCCTCAGTCACAGAAAGACAAACAATAACGACACGCTCCATTCATAATCCCGATGCACACTCTATACCCCCTAGGTCCAAGACATGATACACATCTGACATATGACACACATGATACACATCTGACATATGACCCACATGATACACATCTGACATATGACCTACATGATAGACATCTGTCATATGATCCACATGATACACATCTGACATATAACACACATGATACACATCTGACATATGACCTACATGATACACATCTGGCATATGATACACATCTGACATATGACCCACGTGATACACATCTGGCATATGACACACATGATACACATCTGAAATATGACCCACATGATACACATCGGACATATGACCCACATGATACACATCTGACATATGACACACATGATACACATCTGACATCTGACACACATGATACACATCTGACATATGACACACATGATACACATCTGACATATGACCCACATGATACACATCTGACATATGACACGCATGATACATATCTGACATATGACCCACGTGATACACATCTGGCATATGACACACATGATACACATCTGAAATATGACCCACATGATACACATCGGACATATGACCCACATGATACACATCTGACATATGACACACATGATACACATCTGACATATGACACACATGATACACATCTGACATATGACACACATGATACACATCTGACATATGACCCACATGACACACATTTGACATATGACCCACATGATACACATCTGAGATATGACACACATGATACACATCTGACATATGACACACATGATACACATCTGACAGATGACCCATATGATACACATCTGACATGTATGACCCACATATGATACACATCTGACATATGACCCACATATGATAAAAATCTGACATATGACCCACATATGATAAACATATGACATACGACCCACATATGATAAACATCTGACATATATGACCCACATATGATACACATCTGACATATTACACATATGATACACATCTGACATGTATGGCCCACATATGATACATATCTGGCATATGACACACATGATACACATCTGAAATATGACCAACATGATACACATCTGACATATGACCCACATGATACACATCTGACATATGACACACATGATACACATTTGACATATGACCCACATGATACACATCTGAGATATGACCCACATAATACACATCTGACATATGACCCATATGATACACATCTGACATATGACACACATGATACACATCTGACAGATGACCCATATGATACACATCTGACATGTATGACCCACATATGATACACACCTGAGATATGACCCACATATGATAAAAATCTGACATATATGGCCCACATATGATACACATCTGGCATATGACACACACGATACACATCTGACATATGACACACATGATACACATCAGACATATATGACCCACATGATACACATTTGACATATGACCCACATGATACACATCTGAGATATGACCCACATGATACACATCTGACATATGACCCATATGATACACATCAGACATATGACACACATGATACACATCTGACATATGACACACATGATACACATCTGACATATGACACACATGATACACATCTGACATATGACACACATGATACACATCTGACAGATGACCCATATGATACACATCTGACATGTATGACCCACATATGATACACATCTGACATATGACCCACATATGATAAAAATCTGACATATATGGCCCACATATGATACACATCTGGCATATGACACACATGATACACATCTGAAATATGACCAACATGATACACATCAGACATATGACCCACATGATACACATCTGACATATGACACACATGATACACATCTGACATATGACACACACAATACACATCTGACATATGACACACATGATACACATCTGACATATGACCCACATGATACACATCTGACATATGACCCACATGATACACATCTGAGATATGACCCACATGATACACATCTGACATATGACCCATATGATACACATCTGACATGTATGACCCACACATGATACACATCTGAAATATGACCCACATGATACACATCGGACATATGACCCACATGATACACATCTGACATATGACACACATGATACACATCTGACATATGACACACATGATACACATCTAACATATGACACACATGATACACATCTGACATATGACCCACGTGATACACATTTGACATATGACCCACATGATACACATCTGAGATATGACCCACATGATACACATCTGACATATGACCCACATGATACACATCTGAGATATGACCCACATGATACACATCTGACATATGATACACATGATACACATCTGACATGTAAGACCCACATATGATACACATCTGACATATGACACACATGATACACATCTGACAGATGACCCATATGATACACATCTGACATGTATGACCCACATATGATACACATCTGACATATGACCCACATATGATAAAAATCTGACATAAATGGCCCACATATGATACACATCTGGCATATGTGACACATGATACACATCTGAAATAAGACCAACATGATACACATCGGACATATGACCCACATGATACACATCTGACATATGACACACATGATACACATCTGACATATGACACACACAATACACATCTGACATATGACACACATGATACACATTTGACATATGACCCACATGATACACATCTGAGATATGACCCACATGATACACATCGGACATATGACCCACATGATACACATCTGACATATGACACACATGATACACATCTGACATATGACACACACAATACACATCTGACATATGACCCACATGATACACATCTGAGATATGACCCACATGATACACATCTGACATATGACCCATATGATACACATCTGACATGTATGACCCACACATGATACACATCTGAAATATGACCCACATGATACACATCGGACATATGACCCACATGATACACATCTGACATATGACACACATGATACACATCTGACATATGACACACATGATACACATCTGACATATGACCCACGTGATACACATTTGACATATGACCCACATGATACACATCTGAGATATGACCCACATGATACACATCTGACATATGACCCACATGATACACATCTGAGATATGACCCACATGATACACATCTGACATATGATACACATGATACACATCTGACATGTAAGACCCACATGATACACATCTGTGATATGACCCACATGATACACATCTGACATATGACCCACGTGATACACATTTGACATATGACCCACATGATACACATCTGAGATATGACCCACATGATACACATCTGAGATATTACCCACATGATACACATCTGACATATGACCCACATGATACACATCTGAGATATGACCCACATGATACACATCTGACATATGACCCATATGATACACATCTGACATGTAAGACCCACATATGATACACATCTGACATGTAAGACCCACATATGATACACATCTGACATGTATGACCCACATATGATACACATCTGACATATGACCCACATATGATAAACATCTGACATATGACACACATATGATAAACATATGACATACGACCCACATATGATAAACATCTGACATATTTGACCCACATATGATACACATCTGACATATGACACAGACATATATGGCCCACATATGATACACATCTGACATATGACACATATGATACACATCTGACATATACAGTAACCCACATCTGATATATGACAACAATGTGACCCCTCTACTCAAATTCTATTTTGGCTCTAGTTTTTGTGTGTCACCTCAGGATTTTCACTGACCCCCACATGGCCACCCCATTAAAACATTTCTGGAGGTTCATGTCCTGTTGAGCTCACTTTTGAGGTTGAAGTTTTCAAAGTTTCTGCAGTTTGCACCATAAATAGTCGCTGTGATGAACAAAATGTTGATGTAAATATAATTCACAATCACACAACAAATATCTTGGCTCACATGGTGTTCACATTGTCCCAAAACGCAATTAATGTCCTCTGTATCAGGGGTCAGATTCATTCATTCATTAAACCTTTATTCATACAGGCTAGCTTCATTGAGCCACGGGGACTCATTTACAAGAGAGGCCTGTTCCAGACAGAACATATGAAATACAGACAACGAAACAGTAAATAATGACGACAATAAACTACAGTAAAATGCAGTTTAAAATAGAGTACTGTAGTGTTACAATGAGAGCTGGATGCGGGTCACGGCCCACTGCAGCTAGCTGTTAATAGCTCCCTGGCCTTAGGCCTCCTCTCGGCCCCAGGACCCGCCTCCTGCCCACGCTGCTCCCCCCGGCTCAAACCTGCCTCAGAAATGGCAACTTACACTAATAAATCAAGGAAACGTGAATTCAGTTTGACCAATTGTATTCAAATCAAGGCAGGAAAAGGTTACAGTTTACAGTCCTGGCCTCTCCGGTCTACGACGTGAGAATCAGGAACCGGAAGGTCCCGATGTCCTGTGGATTTACAGATTTATAAGCCCTGACTCCTACTTTGCAGAAGGGGGGCACAACCTGTCACGTGTATGAGGGGGAGTGACTAAGTGTGATCTCAATGGATATTATGTGGTTTGACGTGTAAGGAAAAATGAGATGGTGCTTCAAAAGCCTTTCTGCATGATGTAGTCAAAGTCAAAGTCAAAGTCAAAGTCAACTTTATTGTCAGATCTGCAATATGTACAGTGCAGGACATACACAGGACCGAAATTGCGTTTCTCTCAGTCCCTCGGTGCAACAGTAAACATCTAAACATTGAAACACTGAAACATATAATAATAGACATAAGCATAAAAATAGTAAAACTAACACTGTCCTGAGTTGTTTTTTTTTTTTTTTGCATAGTGGTATAAAAAAAGAGTATAAAAAGTATAACTAAAATAAACTAAAGGTTTCTAGCATTGACATTTGCAAAGTGGCAAAGCA
>JBBPBX010048550.1:12500-14569 GCA_038048925.1 Garcialebias charrua | reverse complement strand
ATATGGAGCCAAGATGGTGTAGTGGCTAAGGCTTTTGACTTGGGACCCGAAGGACGCGGGTTCGCGCCCCGGCCACTACACACCTTGGGGTGTCTATGAGTGCACATCTAATTCTCCAGCTCCCCGAGCGCTGACTACGGCTGCTCGCTGCACCACCTGGTGGTGGTTGGGTTAAAGGCAGAAGACCAATTTCGTCTGTCAAGTATGGGAAACATACACAGATGACAAATGTGACAAATTATTATATAATATTATAAAATATATATATATATATATATCCTTCAGACTTTGCGGTTTTTCACTTATTGCAGGGGGAGGTAACCCCTCTTTAATCAAGTGTCTTCTGTATCTGTCAGCACAGAAATTCATTCATTGCACTTTTTCATGAGGGAACTACAGTTTTTTTTATTCCCCCATGTAGCTGTTATATTGTTTCAAAGATCTTGTTTTTATTCAGAATAAACTTTTCTTTCAATTATTACAAACACTATATTTGAAAATTGTTAAATTTTTATTTATTTAATCATGTAAACACTGAATTTCAAGGGAAGATTTAATGCAGGACTGTTGCGTGAGACTAGAAAACAAATCACACTCAGTGGAACAGCTTAAAATAATACATTCTTCATTAAAAATGTGGCTGTTGAAAAATGTGGGGAAAATATTTTCTTTTTTCTGGTAAACCATGTCTGACCTGCAGAGGACGCTGCTCTATAAGAAACAAAAACTAAGAGTTTTGCTGGCGGTCAAAATGAAAACCTTAGATAAAACTCTGATAGCAAGAACTATTTTGAAGTAAATAGATAAAACAAAAATTGATTGAAATGAATGATTAAGAACCAGTCAAAAGTTCAAATAAGAATGAAAACTAAAATATTCCAAAAATCCCCATGAGGATAAGTTGATCTGTAAAAAAAAACAAAAAAAAAACTTCATGTTGTTTTCCATTTCCTTGATAACATTCAAAACCCTAAAACTATACACATTTTAATAGGATTATTTAAATAGGATTCAGAGGCAGAAAAAACACTGAATTGTTGACACTGATGAAGATTCTCATGTCATCCAGGACATGGTAAAATTAAAAAAAAAAAGTTAAAAACAAAACAAATGGACTTTATTTGTAACTGAAGACGTTTCTCGTTCAAAAACCTACAATGCAGCTTTAGGACTGATACCCAGCCAGTTTCACACCTATCAGGAGAAAGCTCCTCGGATGAGAAGCGAAACGTCTTCAGTGAAAAACAACCTGTCAGCAGCAAACTGGTTGATCCACTGTGAGAAGGTGATATTTATAAGACACGGCTGAATACAGCTCCTCAGTCTGAAGAAGTCTTTCGGATGAAAGACGAAACGTTTCTACTATCTTTTGTTTTGTTTTTTGAATGTCCAGAGGACCTGACTTAACTTTTTTAGATGTGGTATTTGTCTTCACTATACACCCATTAGTACACTGATGAAACTGTCCATCCATTCATCCATTATACTGTATTCACCCGCTTCTTCCTTTTTGGGGGGATTGCAGGGGTCACTGGTGCTCGTGTCCAGCAGTCACTGTGTGAGAGGTGGGTGGACAGGTCTCCAGTCCATCACAGGGACACATAAAGACAAACAAGACAAACAACCATTCACTCTCTCACTCACACCTAGAGACAATTTAGAATTACCAATCAGACTAACATGCATGTTTTTGGTCTGTGGGAGGAAAAATGAGAGCATCTTTGTGAATCATCTCCATCAAATTGCCTGTTCATTCATTTTCATTTCCACAACAATCCTATAAAATGTTTGAAAATCTAATTTGAAGCATGAGTTATCTGTAGGGTGGCACAGTTGGTAGAGCTGTTGCTTCTCAACAAGAAGGTCACTGGTTCAAGTCCTGGCTGCGGGGGCCTTTCTGGGTGGAGTTTGAATATTATTTCTGTGCTGCATGGATTTCCAGGTACTCCTCCCACAGACCAACAACATGCATGTTAGACTGATTGGTAACTCTAAATTGTCTCTAGGTGTGAGTGAGAGAGTGAATGGTTGTTTGTCTCATTTGCCTCTACGTGTCCCTGGGATGGACT
>JBBPBX010048550.1:0-7500 GCA_038048925.1 Garcialebias charrua | reverse complement strand
GACGATAAGGCTTTCTAGCAATAATTCTAACTGCTCTTTTCTGCAAAATAAAAATAGAATTTGTTATAGTTGTACAGGCTTTACCCCAAACCTCCACACAATAAATTAAATGTGGAACAAAAATTGAGTTATATAGCAAATAAAGAGCCCTATCATTTAACAAGTCCTTTAGTTTATACAATACGCCAATAGATTTAGATAACTTAGTTTTAACAAAATTTACATGCTGTTTCCACGACAATCTCTCATCAACAATTACACCCAAAAACTTTACCTCATCCACTCTACTTAGTTCAACACCATCAATTTTGATAGAAAATTTATCTGTTTTATTTTTGCTAAATAACATATAGTTAGTCTTATCTAAATTTAATGATAACTTATTTAAACTAAACCAAGTTTGTAATTTTGAGATCTCCTCTTTTAACAACTCAAACATTTGTTTCAAATCATAACCAAAATAAAAGAAGGTGGTATCATCAGCAAAAAGAACACACCTTAGAATACCAGACACTTTTACCAAATCATTTATATACAAAATAAAAAGCTTAGGTCCCAGTATAGAACCCTGAGGGACTCCACATGTGATTCTGTTGAGTTTTGATCTGGTATTGTCTATCTGTACAAATTGACTTCTATCCTCCAAATAGCTAGATACCCATTTCAAAGTCAGTCCTCTAACACCATATTTATTTAACTTCTCGAGGAGAATAGTGTGATCAACTGTATCAAAAGCTTTCTTTAGATCAACAAATAAACCCACACAGTGTTGCTTTTGATCAACAGCAGTGGAAATTTGTTCTGTCAATTCCATAAGAGCCATAGAAGTAGAGTTTTTAGATCTAAAACCATATTGGCTGTTGGTTAAAATGTTATAGTCATCAAGAAATTTGTCTAATCTAATCACAAATAATTTTTCAAGAATTTTAGAATATTGTGGTAATAAGGAAATTGGTCTATAATTATTGAATATAGACTTATCACCATTCTTGAAAATTAAAACTCAGTTATTAACAAGTACAAACACGGTAGTCCAGATTGTTCAATGTTGCTAGCTCTATTTATCCATTAGCAGCTGCACAAATATTTTTTGATAAAAGAGATGTACTTTGTACAAATACTTTATCTTGCCGTTTTTTCTCTTCTTCATCATCTTTTTTCCTCTTCCTTTTTCAGCCCCTGAAGGATATATGCCCTTTTTTGCGACATTATCTAGCGTTAGTTACGTGTCAGGTGCTTAATTAGCTTGGATGCGGACTTCACATTGCGGCAAGGAGCGCTGGCTGAGAAACCTGTGAAACGTGCTCTACTGGGGCCCCACTGAGGGGGGTTCCCAACCACTGGTCATTTCTTTCTTTCCATAGAGTGATTTCTACATATTCAAATATACATATACACACAAATATATGATATATATGTTATATATATCATTATGAAAATAAAAATCTGAACTTTATGATGAAGTTGTGTTGTAATAGAATAATATAATAAAAAAAAAAAAAATAAAAATAAAAACCCACAAAACTCAGCTCCTCTTTGGGGGCCCCCTTGTGTGACCCTGGGGCCCCAAGCGGCTGCTTACTTCGCTTATGCCTTGGGCCGGCACTGGTTACGCTTCTAAAAGCAAAATGTCTGTAGAGCAGGTTGAAAATGTTTTTGTGAAACCAGTTCCTCAACTTGTATGAGAAAAATAGAGGAAAAGAGCTAATCATAGGGGCTACAGGGTCAAACCTTTCAAACTCTGACCTGGAACATGTCACTGAATAATCACTGTCAGGTTTAAATCCTGCACTGCACACTTCATTTTTACGTTACACCTTTGCAACGTAAAGACAAAGCAACTAAGAGAGATTAAAGTGTACACATCTAAAATCACCTGATAATATCATTCATGTAGAATCTGGAGGTGAGCTCAGTGTATGCTTCTGTGTTGTAACTAAATGTCTGGTGGTGTAGCAGTGTTATCCATCAGAGTTGTGTTCACATCAGAGCTCTGTAGGGAGCGTGCAGTTTCAGCATACAGTACCTGTGGTCGAGCTCATTTCGGTCAGACGCAACTGTTGAATTCATCTCCTGCAAGAAAGCATATGTACACACACACACAGAGAGAACGTGCACAAAACAAGACAAACCAAACATACACAAGCAGGTACACAAAGACATAAAGAGATCATTAGAAGTATAAAGTACTATGTGTCGTCATCAATGTTTCCATGCAATGGAGAAATCAATCAGTTCTCTGCATTTAACCCATCACACCTGAGGTACACCAGGTGGAGCAGTGGGCAGCTATGTAGGTGCCCAGGGAGCAATGAGGGATTGAGTGTCTTGCTCAGAGACACCACAACATGTGGGCATGACAGGGAGTCGAGCCTGCAACTTTCTGGTCCCAGGTCATCTGCCCTAACTCTACCTCATCTCAGCCCTGAGATGGGGTGGAGGGTGGGGTCTCTTTCCCCAAAAGAGACACTAATAAAAATGTTTCCTAATGTCTAAGGAACGTTTTACACTAACAGCATGAAACATTATTGGAATCTGATTTTGGTTTGGGTTCTGACCTCAGCGATATTTAACTACAATTTAGATCAGTGTATTCAGACACTGTGTGTCTATACATGGGGCAGCTGTGGCTGAGTGGCTAGAGAAGTCATCCTCCAATGCAAGAGTTGGGGGTTCAATTCCACCAGCAGTCACATGCCAAATTGTCCCTGGGTAAGACACTGAACCCCTCATTGCCTCTGATGTGCGTCCCATCAGTGTATGAATGTGATAAAGTTCTGATTATTCTTTGTAGAGATCCAGTAGTGTTGTATGAATGTGTAAATGAGGCACAGCTTGTGTTGTAAAGAGCTTTGAGTGTCTTGATAAGATAGAAAGAAGCTGTATAAGTACAATCCATTATATTTTTTCTGTCAATAGCATTTTTCTGTTTGAGCACTGTTACAGTATTACCTACTGCCAAAGACAAATGCAATAACTATAATAATTAGAATGACATATTCATGTAGGGTTTCTGGGGTCTGGTCCTGCATGTTGTATTTCCCTCATGTTTACCAGTCACCCTTCAGCATCTCTCCTCCTGTGTCCCAGCACTGTCGCATGTGTGTCTGACCACAGGTGTCTGTCATTTCACCTTGTCAGCTTCTGGATATATTCAGCTCCTTGGTGTTATGTTCTTGTCTCTGGATTTTTCTGTCATAGGCTTCGTGATGTGTCTCCGCTTCGTGTCTTCCTTTAAAGTAAGTTAGCTGCCTCATCAGCATTTTGTTTTGTTTATTAAATTATAAACCTTTTACTTCTTTTATTGGAGTCTCCTCGTCTTCCTGCATGTGGGTTCTAACACATTTTGGTCAGATCATGTCACTACAACATTCACTTTTGAAGTCAACCTGAATCAAAATGAGCATCCATCCATCCATCCATCCATCCATCCATCCATCCATCCATCCATCCATCCATTATCTTTACCCACTTCTTCCTGTTTGGGTTGCGGGGGTCACTGGTACCCATGGTCAACCATCACTGTGCATAACTCTGTCAGTTTATAGATATCAAGCGAAACTTTGGTGAGTAGCTGAGACAGACCCCCAATTTAAATTATGAGCGTCAACTGATGGCATAAGATTTGTGCTTATAACTTTTACATTAACTACTAAGTTAACTGTCTATTTGTTGAAATATCTTATGAACCACAGGACAGATTGAAACATTCAAGAAATAATCTGTCTACATTTACAACTTGTTCACTTTTGAACTCTTTACTGTAATTTAGAGTGGGCCCCACAGCTAGATGACTTTACCTTTGACAAAAATGGTTATACCTCAGTAATTCATACAGATGTTGACCTAAAGTTTAGTGTGGTAGTAGCTGATAGTCATTAAGGCATACTCTGAGTGCTAACAGATTGTGCTAACACAGTATTGCATAAGATTGCACTTTTTTTTTCAAAGTTTGCAAAAGCTTTCTAATTGCATCATTTCCTAAAATGAAATACTAAAATCTTAATGTAAAACGCTGGCATGACAGGCTGCAGGACATATGCATGCCTTCAGAGGATGCCTTTACTTTTCTTCATGTTTTTTTTCTCTGTGTTTGTGTAGTTCTCTGACGTCCACAGTGCTTTCATTTAGTTTTTTAGCCAAATTTGGACCAGCACCTAAAGTAAATGAGTTGTCATTACTGACTGGTCTTAATTCAGAATCTGCCATCGTCTCAAGGTTTCTTTGTAAATTAGTTTTGCCAATCAATTGTATAAATATTTGGACAGGAGGATCGTTTGAGGCATTTCAGTCAGGGTTTAGATCTCACCATAGCACATATTAAGATGTCTGAAAGTTACTTTTTATATTCTTCTGGCCAAATGATCAATATTTTACAAAGTATTAAGAAGCTTGACATAACTTTGGGATTAATGAAATGGTGCTAAAGTGGTTTGAATCATATTTATCTGACAGGGTCCAGTTTGGCAAAATGAAATCTTCATACATCAGAGCTGGTTATGGAGTTCATCAGAATTCAGTGTTAGAATCTAAATGTTTTGCATGATGTATGTTTCCATTAGGTACATTTATTCAACAGAATAAAATCAATTTCCCACACGTGTATTATTTTATTCCAAAAGTTAAAGTGAAATTTTAGTCTCAAATGCTTTATTAGCACTCCATCTGTCACATTAACAAACAGCATCAAACATGTAAACATGAATGAAACTGACACTATGAGGAAGATATGGTAGGTGTACTCACTCTGAGGTCTGGTTTTGAGGGAAGGGGTTAACATAGGTGGGGTATGACTCTGACGGGAACTCTAATGTCTCCATGTGGACGTTCACTTCAGTGGGGGAACAGCTGCTGGGCTACAGGAAACAGGAAATGTTGGCATGCAGGATGAAGCAGAATCTTAAAGGAATATTGTTGGGTTATTATTTTTACCTGGACTCTTAGTTTCCATGCACATATTTTACTATATCAAATACAGACAGATACAAAATAATCTTAAAACTTGACCCACATGTGTCTGCTAACAGTTGTGTTTTATCAGCAGAGCTGCAGAAATGGGAAGTTTTTTGCTTTAGACACAGGAAAACAAGTCACATCAACACTTGTTCCAGATTGGAAATACATTGGATTGTGTCAGTATGGCTGCAAATTTAATTTATTATTTCTCTCTCTGTGGTATGCTTGTAAATTAGGCAAACTCTAAATCAGTAGAATAAAATTTAATTGAAACAAAAGACAAAAACATAAAAAGCACTAAGCAGTAAAAGGTCAAGTCTATAAGCATGGTGTTAGAAGAGCTGCTTTGTCCTCAGGAAAAGTTACTTACATGTCAAATATCAATTAATTATTTATTTATTTATTATTATTTATTTTGTTTATTTATTTATTTGTTTTCGTACAACTGACCATATATTTTGTGTGTCCCTGTTTTGTTGTCAAAATCTCTTTTTTTGAGTAAATATCAGTCTCATAAAGTTTCTTCATCTACTGAGGCCAACATTTAAGTACATATGCTTTAATAATTTGGATATCACGTTGCAACAAGGCTCCCTTTATAGACGGCTAATAAATAGTTTATAGATATGTTATTAATTCCTCCATAAACACTTTATAAATCTTTAATAACTGCTTATTATGCATTAATTAATGGGGACAGAGACAACACAGACCAGTTTCTTGCCAAATAATGAGCCGAATCTGTTCACCTAGGCTATATATTTTATTTAGCACATAATATTGTACATGATCACTGAATTATAAGTATCTACAACTAATATTAAATCCAAAAAACATTGGGTTTACAAATATTTATTGTGCTGTAATAAAATATATAAATGAATCAGTTTGCTGACTTATCTATAATTTAGATGATAGATTTGAGTAGATTTTATCTGACACAAACTTACCATCAATTAAATGGGTTCTCATCTTTTTCAGATTAATATCAATAATTCTATGACTCAGTGATGAAATGTAACTTAACAGAAAACGTTATTGTTTGACCTACCAAAGGTAGAATCGTTTAATAACAAATAATCAAATTACAATCAAAGCATATTTACATAGATTGATCGATCAGTTTCCTATAACTAACTTTTACAGATTAAAACATAGTTCAACAGACAAGTAAAAGTTGGCATATTTACTTAATACTGCAGGCACAAACTTAAAATTTTACTTTTAGAAATAAAATTAAGGAGAAAGTTTAGGAGGAAGAAAACTGAGGTTGAAAGATGGAGGGAGTGGTGTGTTTTAACCAGGAAACATGGCAGCTCTCCGGCCGATCTCCGCTACACGTCGGTACGACTTGGCAAAGCATTTGACGACTTGTTACCTTGTGAAGATGGTCAATCTCCCTCGGTCCAGTTGGTCAGTTCTGTTTACCGTTCTTCAGCGTCTCCAGACGTGTGCCAAGACTCGGACCGTAGTAACGCACGTCCTGGTTGGCTTTTCAGAATAAAAGTGTTCATGGATGAGAACACATTGTATTCTGAGCTTAGAAGCTTAAAATCGGCTCCACAGCGAGTTTGCTGTTAAACCTTGCTGAAGACGCGGGCCCTTGACTCATGGCCGGACATCCACAGTTTCAAACAGAGCAAGTTCATAGTTGACTCACTCCAGACTCCATTTTGCTCCCTTTTCACTCTGACGAGCCGACAGGAAGTGTCCCTTAAGAAGGGAGTATGACCAACGTTATGTTTAGCTTGCTCGTTGGTTTGTTTCACCAGAGAGAGCGGAGAACGTATGAAGGTCATTCAGGATAGGAGAGAAAAATAGTACGTCAGAAGACTTGCAGGTGTCAAAAACACAGGAACAAAGTTATGAGAACAGAGAATTTGTTTTCAGAAAGGACAGGAGACAGGAGACAACTTATGTCTATGACTTTACCCTTTGTTCCCCAAAACACTTCAAACAAATACAGGTAACCCTCGAGGTACGACACCTGCGACCTACGGCAATGCGGACTTACGACAGGCCTCTTTGAAAGAATGCCGTCGACATACGACTGAAAAAACGGACTTACGACAGAAATACATTATAAGTATGTAATCGAGATACGGCAAAAAAAGTGCGTCATTACGGCAAGCGGCAAGGTGGGGGAGGGGTACAGTGCCTTGAGTGTTCATGGTTGATTCATGGTTGAGCACTGGCTACAGTGTCTACCTACACTTCAGTCAAAGTAAGGACATTTTGTTTCCTTGTTTCCTTTTTCTGCTGCTTCTAGCTTTTTTAGAGTTCATGGACTTTTTCATGCACATGGACTGCACACAAACACCACATGGACTGCACTGGTTTCAAAAACATGATGGTTGCAACATGTTTCTGATGATTTGGCTGATTTGGTGCATGATTGGTGCATGGGAGTTCCTTATCATTTGCTGCATTTTGATGTTAACAGCTGCTGCTCAAAGAGAAGTGTTCATGTTTCATGGTTGACATGTTTTTGCTGCTGCTGGATGCATGGATGGATGGATGCATGCATGGGAGTTCCTTATCATT
>JBBPBX010048549.1:0-21123 GCA_038048925.1 Garcialebias charrua | reverse complement strand
TATTTAAGTTAAATGCATAGGAATTGTGAAGTTTTAGAGAAGAATGTATTGCTACAATGATTCGAATATAGCTTTTACAGAGTAAGACTCAAACTAAATGTGCTTGTGCGTGCACACACATACACACTCACACACACACACACACACAATCCCTGGCAGGCAGCATGCAGCGAGGCTCCTCAGGGTTGCCATATCATTTTAAACATCCATCAGCTCAGCAGAGATATCATATTAGCTGCTCATCTGCACACGGCACAGACAGAATGACAAACGAGAGGGGGAGAGAGAGGGAGCTCACCTCCTTCCCTTCATTGCATCTCCTACCCTGCGCTCCATTCCTTCTCTCCTCTCTCTGCTCTCCGTCTCCTTATCCCTCCCTTCTAACCTCCTAAATTGGATCACCACTGCCAGCAGAGCGTGTATAAAAGTGTGTGCGCTCGTTGTTGCAGTGTAATCACATCTTTTAAATGGAAAAAGGGGATGAATCTCAGGAGGAACGATGACCACTGGGCCCAAGTACGCCTCCTCACCCGCCGCCCAGCTTCCATTCTTTGTGTTTCAGCGTACTCCATCACATTTGCTTTCACTGAGCAATCTAAGACTTCTTAAACATTTGATATCAATCTTCAAAAAAAAAATTTACTCCACAACTTTTTGGACTTCTTCTGTAGTTTTATTCTTTGAAAAACTTTCCCCGTGGTAGCTTTTCTTTTAGAGATTATCATACTTTTAACCTGCAGTACCCCAGAGAACACTGTTGATAATAACAGTATTTTTCTGTTGTTGTTTTAGCCAGTAACCCCCAAAAAGACATCACCATTAGCTTTTATATATGAGGGCTGTAAACTAATGAGAATATTTATAAAGAACAGTGTTGGTCTATGCAGTATAAACTCAATAAAACACATAACATCCCCCCAAACACTTTCTAGGTAGACATATTTTATTATGTGGGCACGTAATTCAGTTTTTACAAAAGTATACAAAACACTGGAACCTCCTGCTAAATGGAGTAAACGGTAATGTGTTCCGATACTTGAGAAAAATCTAGTTTAAAACCAATAAAGGGATGACAAATTAAGTAATCGCAGCCTTTCCTGCTTTCACAAAATGTACAATCTCTTGTTTCTTTGTCCAGAACTTTATTAACTTACTCCTAAGCTTCATTGCTCCACAGTTAAATTCTGTTCCAAAATACAGGATTTGCACAAATTACACGGCACTGAGACGGTAAATGAGCCTTAAATTTCCTGTTGTCTTTCAAGTTGTCTTTCCCCCCCGTTTGAGCTCATTCCAGCTATAAATGACCCATGAGTCATTATTGTTACGGTAAGCTTAGTTTCTAAAAATAGCCAAACAGTTGATTCAAAGGCATTATTACATGCTTTTCAACAACTCACAATGGTCCAAATTGCTGCTCTTGTTCAGCTGTTTCTCCCAAAATTATGCGTTTTTGGCACTGAGAGCCATAGATCATGGTTGCATTTTTTAGAAATTGTTTGTTTTTAAAGTGTTTATACTAGCATTTGATGTATTTAGAATACTTAACCAGAAGGTGGACAGCTAAGATAAAACAAAACAAAGTAAGGTGTAAATTAAAGTTTGCTTTAACGGTGTTGGAACTTCTTACAGGTCTTGTCTAAACTGCCTCCTTCAATAAAATAATCATTCTTTGAGTAATTTTACCTCCTTCAATGTCTTGTTTTGACCTTTAGATGTTACACATAAAAAAGTACCTTTAGTTTATATATCTTTCCTTTACTTGTCTGGGCAAAGAAAATTTAAAAATGTGTACTGTATTTTCCGGTGTATAGGTCGCACCTTTTTGTGTTTTTTTTTCGTGGCCTGCGACCTATACACAGGTGCGACCTATATATGGCTTGTTATCACTTTCGGTGAAACACATTTTAAATCCAGCTCATTTCACAATTACGTTCATTTATTAAGGAAAAGTTCAGCTCAGACACATATTTGCTATAATTTTTATCAAACAAATAATTGTTTTTAAGTGTTAATCTTCTTAAAAGCCTTGCTGTGCGCTCCTGTGGCAGACATTTGCAGCAGAGCTAAACGTAGGTGCGACCTATACACCGGTGCGACCTATCTAGGGATTTTTCCAATCTATTGGTGATAATTGGACAATGCGACCTATACACAGGTGCGACCTATACACCAGAAAATACTGTATTTTGATATGCAAAATGTTTTTCTTCAACCCAAACTGCTTTCCTAAACCTAACCAAGTATGTTTTAATATCTAAACAAACAAGCTGTGCATTGTTTCACCTACCATTATACAAGCAGGGTGCCCTGCCCTTTCAACATAACTGACCATCCCGCTTACAGACACCCCACACACACACACAAGTAACGGCACTGCTGTAGCGTTAAGTTAGCGGCCCATAATACAGATGCGCTAAAGACCTACAGAGGTAGCGCTCCGTTCCCCCTCACGCTGAGCCGTCTCCACTGCCCTCCCCCCACCCGACAAAAATCGCAGAAGATATGAACACCCTGCCAGGGCAAGTAAACTTGGGGACACACTGCTCTGTAATATAAAGACCTGCAAACAAGGCAACCCAAGATTGTCAATGTCAACTCCCAAAACATACCAATATTTTCTCTATAGGTGATCCAGGACACTGTTTAACTTTCCAGCCCATGGTTAGGCCAGTGTACTGCGTCATTTTTACCAGTCTCTGGTCTCATCTCTGCCCTCTACTGGTCTGCAGTATGAAAATGTAGACCAGTGTGTTCAGTGATGGGGTCCAGCTGAGCCTAAAGTGGTGCTTTGGCAAGGTTTCAGTGGGCTTTGCACAAACAGGCAGAAACTTTATAGAAACATTTATTGACTATCAGTCTAAACTTACACTAGTTGTGTTTACTGATGTTCCAGTTCCAGGACACCAATAAACCAAGAGGACTTAATAAATCAGCAGCAAGAAATTCTTTCAGAGCCTTACTAGTGGCCACCATTCACTTCTGAGAGCTACATACCAGCAATCCCAAAGTCTAAAGAGAGACTTTAAAACGGAGGGAAATATGCTAATGCAAAGGAGAAGAAATATGACATGGCCCGAGCCTGTTCCGTCTTTCCTTCATCTCGAGTAAGAGTATGGAATAACAGAGCAAAGAAGGATAAAAAAACACTTGGTGCTCTTCACCCTGCTTAATGTCAAAGATATAAAAACAGTTCAGAGTGGAAAGGCGATATCACAGAAAACTAGAACGCCGCACGGGAACACTGGTACACAAAAACCGTGACAAAGGCTCAGAATGCTGCAACATAACAGGGTTTGGGGGAGTGCTGAGAGTTTCAGAAAAAGAGAGATGAATGCAGTGGTATCCTCAGATCTGAAGGCAAATCCCCCTTGGTGTTAGTTCTGCTCGAGCGGCTGGCACTGACACATGAATATTTCATACTGTTGATGTTTAAATCCCATCATTTGCGATGTGGCGTGCATGGAGATCCATTGAAATCAGGAAGAAAGACTGCGTGCATTTGTGTGCGTGAGAGAAACACAGCGCGTGTTGATCTATAATGCATAGTTTCAGTAAGTTCACTTGTGATATACTCTATTGCATCTGTATTTCAGTCTGGTGAAAGAAGCGGACGTGCGTGTGCGTTGGAACACTTGAGCACCTCGAGGCGCAGATTACCCTGTATTAGCTCATCCATATGCAACTCAGGCCCTGACATAAAACAGTACAGTAGCTGCTTACTGTACGTGCCTGTGCAACATACACATATGTGCTGAACTTTCACCACTCAGGTCAAAAACCAATATGATGCCAAGGCAGTCATCAGTTTGGTAAAAAAAAGCCCTGGAAACTACAGTGTTTCCCCTAGTTAGCTAGCGTTAAGGACACAGTTGAAACGTTACCTCCATAGTCATAGATTTTTAGGTATACTGCGGCACAGCTAGTTTAGGGCTACATCAGTGGTGGCAGTTATCGATGTGGTGGGGGGTCTGTAGACAGTGTGCTCAATTCTGTTGACAGGGCGGAGCAACCTGCTTGTATAATGGTAGGGGAAACATTGAAGTAAAATTACCAAAACCTTGGATCACTGAATGAACAAATCTGGTGGCTCCAAAATAAAAGTGTTAATGAGAATTTTTCTTTATTATCTAATTAAATATTTCAGTATTGGAATCCTCCAGGTCAACTTGAATCATGAGGGTCAGTTTTTGGGTAGAATGGTAAATGGACTGGACTTGTATAGCACTTTTCTATCTGATCAAGATACTCAAAGATCTTTACACTACAATGTGTGTCCTCATTTACCCATTCATACAGCACTCAACTAGATCTGGTTCATTGAATTGATAAAGCTTTTCGGATGAGAAGCGAAACGTCTTCTGTTACAAATAAAGTCCAGTTGATCTTGAATTGAACGCCTTTTTGACTCAACTAGATCTCTACAAAGAATAATCAGAGCTTTAGATCACATTCATGATGGGACACACATTGGAGGCAGTGAGCGGTTCAGTGTCTTTCCCAGGAACACTTCGGCATGTGACTGCTGGTGGAATCGAACCTTGCATTGGGGGAAGACTACTCTAACCACCCAGCCACAGCCACCACAGAAGGTAAAGGCATCAGCAAATTGATGAACCAATTAGTTTATTGAATTAAATAAGTGGCTCTAAATCTTCAAACAACTAAATAAAAAAAGATTACACAACCACAAGAGAGACATTCAAACCAAAACTTGTAAAAACTGATATCAGGAAGAAATGCATTCATCCTTTGATGCCAAAATTCAAATATAATTATCCTATGTTGAGAAGTGATGGAGGTGAAGCCATTTTCAGTCTAGTCTTAAGTGTCAAGTAGTTTATAATCTGTTAGCTCATGCAGTAAGTTATGAATGACTCTCAGCTACCATCTTATCAAGCTTTTCTCAATATCTTTAAAATAGGCTGAGTTGTAAAAAAAATAAAATTGTTTATGAACCATTTGCTGTTACGGCCTTCTTGAATAGCATCAACTCCAAACGTCAAGAAATTACAGTACATATGTGCATACAATGAATATTTTGACCGTTGAATTCAAATATATCCAGTGGTTCATGACATACTGAGATATTGGGATACAGGCAGAAAAGCTTTATATGTGGATGGGGCAGACCAACATCTGGAAGTAGTTGTTTCGGTGGGTATAATGTTACTCAAAACCAATTATTTTGCTTTTTTTCTTAAAGTTTGCCTTTGTGTCTTTAGGGTAATAATATGCACAAACAACTTCATTACTTTCATGTTTTTGTTTATTGAAATAAATAACTGGATTTGGTGCTTATTAAAATGGGAGTTTCAGGGAAACTAAAAGTACAAGTCAGCATTTGCTTGTTACTGCAACTTTCAAAACTTTTAATAACCTTTTTTTCATTACAAAACGATGTCAACAAAGTTATGTTATTGTAAGTTCAAGATGTCGATTTTAACATATTTGTATGTCTTGTGTGCTCTTTTAGTTGATTTTCTTGCAGTTTGCCAACTTGATTTTATTTTATTAGAAGACTTTGATCTTAACCATTCATACATGTGCCATTTGCTTCAGACTGTAATAATTTAAAGGGGACCAAAGATGCAAATTTCACTTTTTAATGTTTTTTTACTCAACTTTCGTTATGTACTTCTTAAAAAAACAGTCCTAGGGCCAAAAAAATGCACCCAGTGGTTTATTTACTCTAAGTATATTTATTTTTCAGTGATATAAATGTCTCGTTTTCAAATCCTACGGCTTGTGATGTCACAAGCCGTAGGACAACCCACCCCAACCTGAGTCCAGCCCCTCACCTAGCAACCCCTGGTGATGCTCCACCCACTTCAGTATAAAAGACGTCACGGTTGTTTTTCCTGAGTTCATCTCAGAGTTCGATGTTTCGTTGTTGTTAAAATGCAGTACCGCTAATAACTAATTATCTATCAGTAAAAACGAAAAAAACTTATTTACGGGCTCTTAAATCAACCGGACGACTGCTCACGGACCATATCCGGTCCGCGCCGGATGTGGTCCGTGAAAAAAGCGGTCCCCGCTAGAGAGAGCGTGTATAGCAGTTAGCAGCCAGTGTGTTACTCTGCAGCCTTATTGCTTGTTTTCGAAGAGTCAGACGAAGAGTTTTTAACATGGAGGGTGAACTTATGGATGTTTCTCAGCGGCCTACGCGACGCGTCAGCGCCTCATTTGCCCTGCCCAAAATGGCGTCTGCCTCTGGGTCTGACTCAGGGTCCCCTTTGGAGGGCGGAGTTAATGTAAACAGATTTTTGAAGGGCGTGGCCTTATCATAAACAGCTCGTTCAGAACGGAAGTCAGAAAAGGCACAACTAGAAAGGGGATATTTTATTATCTAAGAATTATTTTTTGCATTAAATTGAATGAACATGGTCTGGATAGCCCACAGACATACCATAAAAATTTATAGGACCAATATTTGGTCTCCTTTAAAACAGCAAACAATGGTCACCACAAGTCCTCTGTCCTGATCAAAGCCAAACTCTTTATTTATGCCTCCAAAAACACAGTTTCCCAGCTAATGGAGTGTACTCAGAAATGACTAATCAAATCGAAGCTACCTGGAAAATTGAATTATTGTTGTGTTCTTCCCAAATTGCAACAGGGAAGGCCAGAAACCTTGTGTAGTACCGCCAGAGGGGAAGTAAACAATTAGACTCGATGACTAATGAATTATGTGATTAACGAGTGTGTCAGAGGTAAATCTGTACAAGAACGACGCACACGCGTGAGCATACGAACAGTAAGTGAAATATTCTGCACCTCTTCCAAATTCCTTTCCTGCTCCATCCTCTGACCGTAGCATCCCTCGCCCTGCATGGTTAAGTGAAACAGCTGGCACTCACAGATCGAGACCGATAGCATCTCGTAGCGTGTGTACGTCTGGTAGCATGTAGAGAAGCGTGAATCGTGTGTGTGTGTGTGTGTTTGAGAGATAAGGCTGAGCTGGTTTGTGTTACAGTCGGGGATAAAGAAGGAGATCGGCGGAGGAAAGATAGCAGTGCTCCATGGAGGGACGCCATGACTGTGTCGTCTAACGTGGAGAAAAAAAGCTTTGAGAATTGTGTCACTTTTCAACCGTTATACACAAAACCCAACGGACCGAAGTCCCGTCTGGGGAGACGATGATGACAAACACAGTGGGAACATTAGGATTAGATGAGGGCGCATGTTTTCATAAATATGCATCAAATGTCCAAAGTGAAGGCTTTAACTGCAAGACGCAGTAGAATGGTGATGGATAGAAAGAGACAAGTTGTGTTTGGCTTCGTGGATGTGTGTGTGTGTGTGTGCTACAGTCCCACAGTGGCGTAATGACCCCCCGAGGGACGAGGACCAGGGGCAAAGTCTCCCCCCTTGTCAACTGTGTGGAAGGAGGAGGAAGAGTGATGCCGGGGAAAGAGAAGACGGCGGTGGCGACAGCTGCCAGATCCTCAGGAAGGTAATTGGTTGGCTGAGTGAATACATCGAGAGCACCCCCCCACACACACACACACTCACACACACACTCACACACACACACATACAAGCATGCACCCACGGCTGCCCGCACACTTAACCCAACGCCCAAAAGTGACAGCGAGACGGTCAGCCGCCACATTCCACCTGGCACAAGTCGCTTCCTAACACCCGCGGGGTCTTGTGGGCAGCAGCAAGCAGGGCTTCCAGGTGGACAGAAGGGGTGAGGAGGGGGTGAGGAGTGGGTGAGGCGGTCTTATTCGGCACTGACACCTCCAGTCACATCGCAGTAAACAAGCCACTGGGCCCACCACGCTTGAAAGCCACGAGCATGAGTGACAGCTCCAAATCACACATGACAGCTTGACTGGCAGGTCGGTATGGGCAGCGGGAGGTGGGGAAATATGAAAAATAATAAGCTGTAATGTTATCCAGACAGGAGAGGAAGGGGGAGGGAGGGGAGGAGTGATTTCAAGGAGATGAGGGTGTGAGGAGTGGCTGCAGCGAGAAAATACAGCTATACACTGAACTCATCGGGGATTTTAGTCTTATTTTCTTACTCTGTGAGCAGTTTCACAAAAAAAAAACAATCATATTTATTAGGGATGCACCGATCCACATTTCTTACTTCCGATCCGATATTTAAATCTGGGTTTCGACCGATACCAATACTTTCCCAATCCGATACCGTTCAGGTATATGAGGCTGTAATAATGAATTTTTTGAATTGCGACTATCATCTTAACATTGTGTGAGTTAAACCCTATGACTACATTCTGGGCCTAACAACATGCAACACCTAAACTTTAACAGCACACAAGAGGCAGGTCTATATCACAGATGTCCTTCTCACTCATGGTGCAGCTGGAAAACTAAAATACCGCTAAGCATTATGGGAAAGACAAGAAAATCCACTCCTGTAGCGGTTAAGGGGAGAGGACTGTGTTGTCTTTCCCATAATGCTTAGCGTGCATTATGTGCATGGTGCAGCTGGAAAACTAAAAAAAACGCCAAGCATTATGGGAAAGACAACTAAATTAACTCCCGTAGTGGTTAAGGGGAGTGGACGGTGTTGTCTTTCCCATAATGCTTAGCAGTTTTTTTAGTTTTCCAGCTGCACCATAAGTGAGAAGGACATCTGTGATATAGACCTGCCTCTTGTGTGCTGTTAAAGTTTAGGTATTTCTTGTTGTGAGGCCCAGAGTGTCTTCATTGGGTTTAACTTACAGAATGTTAAGATGGCAGTCACAGAATATGGTGGAACACATGCACTCTTTGAGGCCGGATTGGAAATATCGGCAGGTTGGATTGGAAAATCCGATACTTAAATTATGCTAGTATCTGATACCGATACCGATACTGGATCGGATCGGCCCCATCCCTAATATATTTATGAGATATACAAAAACAAAATGTTTAAATATACCTCTTGGTCATTAAGATTATTTAAAAACCCAGAGAGTTTTGGAGACTTTTGGACAACAATCATCTTTTGTTGAGAAATGACACTCAGAGTGTGTGTTGAGAATATCTCTCAGAAACGACCACGTCAAATTTGAGTTCAATATATGATAAACTGACCGAGTTATAACAGTTTGTGTGTTTTGTCCATTAGCTGCTGCAGCCATCTTGAATTAGTGACTCCAAAAGTGTTTTACTTGTACAATTACATTGTTTCATTCAAATCTGTTCAGTGAGATATTTTACTAACAGACAAACAGGTTTACTTCAACAAATAATGTTCATGTTTGAAAGAAAGATTTTGTGCAATGTCTAGAAATCAAATTGTGTTACGGATGATTCTCAGCTACAAAAAAATATCTGAAAATGTTTTAATTGCAAAAGTTTTAGTAAAATCTGTTAGTGCTCAGAGTATGTGTAGACGATCAGTCTTAGCAACTACCACACACAATTTTAGGTCAATATTTATCAAACTCACTGAGTTATGGGCACTTTTGTGATTTTTAAGGCCACCTTAAATTAAGTTAACTCCAAAAGTGAATTTGTTGTAAATGTATTTCTAATCATTACTTCTTAATGTTTCTTTAAAATGTGATCAGTGATTCAAGAAATAAATTGGTAGCAGACAGGCACACATAAATAAATGATGTAAATTATGTTTGTCTAGTTTCTTCTTTTGGCAGCGGGTCATAAAAATCAAATATTCTACATAGTTTTGTCCACTTTTTTGAAAAAAGAGCAAAACATTTTGTACGTTTGATTCATAAGAGTGCAAAATAACACGCATAGGCTTTAACTAGACCTGCCGGTGATCAGCGAGATGCTGGGAGTCACATCGGCCTGATGAAAGTATGAAAACCTTCCATCATCATCAGAGACAGATGCTTGTTTTCAAACAGGATTGTCATTAGAAACATTGTTTCACATTTCAAAATGCAGGAATGTTGACCAAGGTATGAAGCATGTTATTCTCATTTCTTTGGTTTCCAATGGGATCCAGTTGTTTTAGAACAATAAATGAAAGAACACTTTATCCCTGGAATAGACAGTAATAGTTGATTGTTAATTTTTTTTAAAGATCTAACTCTAAAAATTAATTAGTAGTAAGTGTATTCCTACTGATTTGTTTTTATTACAATTGATCCAGTGGTTAATGAGATATTTTACCAACCAAGTTGATTCCGATAGTTGATGGCATCAGTTAGAGAGCACGTGTGTTAGGGCCGACTGTCAGTTACGTCACCATATCTTAGTTCATCATCTGTAAAATTTACTGCTATGGCCCTTTTTGTGTTCCATAAGTTCAGCGACAACCTTTGATTGGGCTGACTCCAAAAGTTACTCAGTTGTAGATGTACATCCAACAATTACTTTCTGAACATTTAAAGAGCGACTAAACCCCGGTCTAAAAACGTGTTTACGGTGACCTCTATGGGGTTGAACTGGTGGATTACACCTTAATTTACTTATTTGTCCAAACGCTCATGTGTGATGTGTCTGCTCATGTGTGACATCACAAAGGTGGTTCAAGCAGAGCCAATCCCCTGCAGAGATGAGAAGGTCCTGCAGCATTCATACCTTATATGGAAGTGCCACATTTCACTCCTGACAAACGGTTTTATTTTTCATTTTTTCCCCATTTTTTTAAGCCTTTGGTTTTGGATGGAATGGGTGGAATAGATAAATACATCTACATGTTTATCCTTTGTTGTTGCTTGGTGTATGTTGTTGGCTAGAGGTTTAATTTGTTTTAGGTTGTTGCAGGTGGAGGCGTGAACAAAAGCACAACTCTACCTCCACCCCTCCTTGTCTCTCGACACGCCCATTTTCAGGGAGATTTTCAAACTGCTTCAGGGGGAAGAGGTACTTTCTCAGCCTGTGTTTAGTCGCACTTTAAGTGGTTCATAAGATATTTTGCTTTGTTCCAATAGTTTATGGTTGTTGGAGAAATTATCTCGTTCTCTGACGTTATTTACCCAAAAGATCAACTCAATGGCAGGAGATGTTTAACTGGTATTTTATGCTTGCAAGGTCAGATTTCAGGACCGGTTACATACATAATAACATACCGTATTTTTCGGACTATAAAGCACACTTATAATCCTTTAATTTTCTCAAAAATCGACAGTGAACCTTATCCAGCATCAACGTGTGGCATGGAGGCTGCACAGCTGCAGAAAGAAAAAATTTGCAGAGAGTGGTGAAGGCTGCACAGAAGATGTTGGAGTCAGTCTCCCCACTATCACAGATATTTACACCTCTAGATTCAGGAAGAGAGCCACCTGCATCATGAAGGACCCCACTCACCCAGCATACACTGTTTTTGCCCCACTCCCCTCAGGAAGGAGATTAAGGAGCATTAAGTGTAGAACCACTAGACTGAGGAACAGCTTCTACCCTGAGGCTGTTAGACTCATGAATATCTAACCAGAATAATCACTGTGAAAAATCACATCATGTTGCTGCTGATCTGTTTCATGTTGCTGCTGATCTGTTTCATGTTGCTGCTGATCTGTTTCATGTTGCTGCTGATCTGTTTCATGTTGCTGCTGATCTGTTTCATGTTGCTGCTGATCTGTTTCATGTTGCTGCTGATCTGTTTCATGTTGCTGCTGATCTGTTTCATGTTGCTGTGCTCATTTGTACTCATCTGCTCACACAGACTCGTGTTTGTGCTGCTGTTCGGCGTATTGTTTTTATCGTTTTTATGCTATTAGTGCTTAGTGCGTTTTTAGTTTAAGTTGATCTTTCATATCTTAGATCGTATTACTGTTTTTCTTGTACATTTTATTGTGGGATGTAACTGGGACCCTGTGTACATAATTTTGTTCCACTGCCTGTACCACATGTGGTGCGAACGACAAAAAAGAAACTCTGACTTACCGTATTTGTCGGATTATAACACGCTCCTGTGTATAACACGCTTTGTCCAATTATTGCCAATAAATTGGAAAAATCCGTAAATAACACGCTTCGTCGCATAACACGCATCTATTATGCGTCACCGCTATGCGACGCGTTAGCGCCTCATTTGCCCTGCTTAAAATGGCGGCCACAGAAGCGAGCGAGCGAGCATGAAGAACTTCACAAGAAAGCACGGTAAAAACAATTATTTCTTTGCGAGAAAAAATATATTTCTTAGCTGACATTATAGCACAAGGGTTCCTGAGCTTAACCGTTTCACGAAATGGTCAAATCTGCTAGATTATAAATTGTTTCGGTTTGACTTCTTCCAAAACCGTCTCGTGCGCTACTAAAATAAATTATAAAAAATTGAATTTTATCTCAAATGTCTTATACAGCTAACAATTTGTAAATGACCACCAAATAATTACGCTCTGTAAGTTTCAAGAAAATCCGCGGTGTGGTTTATGAGTTATCTTGCTAAAAAAAAAGCTAACGTCACAGCTAACAGCAGCTACATCCAGAGCAGGAGGCGGGCAGCGACAGAGTCAGTCCGACCAGAGGAGGCTTTTTTCGCACACATGAGCTAGAAGCAGTCTGGAAGTGGGCCCCCTAGCGGACAAAAGTGGTACTGCACCATTTTTTGCCCCAAATGAAAAACGGCGATATCAGAGCCAAAAATGGGTCTAAAAATATGGGGAAAAATCCATAAATAACACGCTCTGGCATATAACACGCAGGACATTCAAATGAGCAAAAAAATACGGTATGTATTAATTCTGGTTGTGCTTACTGACCTCGAAACAATTTTATGTGGTACAACAACTGAACAATGTTGAGAAAAAAAAGGTAAATGGTAAATGGAGCTTATTTATATAGCGCTTTCCAGCCCCCTGTGAGGAGCCCCAAAGCGCTTTACAATACCAGCCATCCACCCATTCATTCAGACATTCATACACCGGTAGTGGTAGCCTGCCTTGCAAGGCGCCATCCAGACCTACCGGGAGCAACTCAGGGTTAAGTGTCTTGCCCAGGGACACAACAACACATGGTGGGCGGATGCGGGATTTGAACCTCCAACCTTCCGATCAGGGGTCGACTGCCATTACCACTACACCACGGCCGCCCCTCAGAGAGTTATTGTTAATGAGTTGAATAAAGTTTGATTTATATGACATTGTTTCGCTTAATGCGCCTTATAATTTGGTGTTCCTTATAGTCTGAAAAATATGGTAAATTATACATACTGTACATACACACATAAATACATAACATACTCATGAAAATCAGCCATAGGAAAAAACCACGAGCCGTGCTATCTGTTCGCTTTTATACTCCTCTCAGCTCAGTCGAGTTCACAGAGTTCAGGTGATGTCCTTGAAACCACCTGCAGCCTTCTTACAGAGCACTTTCCGTTTACCCAAACATATGGTTCATGGGCAGAGATAAGAATGGTGTGTTGGGATATAGTTTTGGCTTATTTTCAGCTTCTTGTTCTCAGGACAGAGGGGAAGAATGCTCTATAGCTATCTGTAACCTTTGACTAAAAATTCCCTAACAATGGTGAAGTCTTAAAAACTTTGTGTTGGGGATGACTGTCTGCTACTACCACACCTAATCTTAGTTCAAACTATAGCTACATTTGTGTTTACTAAGAACACTCAGCTGTGGCAGCCATCTTGAACCAGTTTGACATGAAAAGTTAATCAGTTGTAGATGCAATTTAAACAACTACCGGTACCCGTATTTTCCGGTGTATAGGTCGCACCTTTTTATGTTTTTTTCTAGGCCTGCGACCTATACTTACACGGTGCAACCTATATATGGCTTATCACTTTCGGCGAAACAAATTTTTAAATCCAGCTCATTTCACAATTACGTTCATTTATTAAGGAAAAGTTCAGCTCAGACATATATTTGCTATAATTTTTATCAAACAAATAATTGTTTTTAAGTGTTAATCTTCTTAAAAGCCTTGCTGTGCGCTCCTGTGGCAGACATTTGCAGCAGAGCTAAACGTAGGTGCGACCTATACACCGGTGCGACCTATACACCAGAAAATACGGTACTTTGAGAGTTTCATTCAAATAGGTTAAGTGTTTCATGAGCTATTTTGCTAACACAACACACAGACACACTGTCTGCCTTTTGGCTGTGAGTGACAACAGAAGACTAAAAACTGATGAAAAAACGTTAATAAAGTCAAATATTGATTTAGTTTAAGGGCAGCGGTTACTTTTTGTAGCTTCATTTTGAATATGGTACCACCTTATTCCAATAAACATTCATTTATTGCATCATCATTAAAGTTATGTCTTGAGTTTGTTGATTACTTATCTCATGAGTCTTAATTGGCTTGGCCTGCTTTGCTTTGTTAAAAGTAAAACCTTTAAATAGAAACCCTGTATGTAGTGTTATTGAGTGTAACAGTTCATTATCTGTGTAAAAGCATCAAGTCAATATAGTAAAGGACATTAAGGTCCTATTATGATTGGACTGCTTTGCAATATCATCTTTAAACATTTTGTTCATGGCAATGTCCAGTTATAGGAACTAAATTTTTTTTTGAAAATGCAGAATAGCATCTGAAATGAGTTAAATTAATGAAAAAATATACTAATTATATGTTGATACGTTAATATCTGCTGCCCTACAGTTTAGATGACATAAAGCATGACTACAATCAAACCTATTGAATCAAAGCAACAAAAAAGAAAGATTATTTGTAAAGTGCAGTTGATGGCAAAGATAAGAAGAGGTCAAATGAAACAGGAAAAGAGGCCAGAAGTGGTGATAAAGGGGTTAAAAATCAAGAAGAGGACAGCAGAGGAAAAAAAGCAATATATTTTTAATCTAGCGGATGTAATCAGATTATGCGCATGCCAGGAGCGACGTATTTCATAAGGAATAACCAGTTTTCGGGGAGGGAAGGGGAAGTGGAGAAGCGTTGGAGATGGGCACTTTGGCTGGCCGATCTACATCGACACTGACAGATTCTAATAAATGCGCTGGGAGGCGCCCGGAGAAACACAACGCCGTGTAATCATTTTATCATGACATACCGGCATTCCAATGCTGCCCCATGTGAGCCGAGCTGGGGGAAAATTGAATTAACTTTGAATTGCCCATGCTTGGGGAATGGGGAAGAGGAAAACCGCAGTACTTGTGGGGGAGAGGAATAAGGATAGACAAAAGCCGTTTACGCATTTGCCGGCCCTCCCCGGCTCTCCCTGGCTCCTCCCTGCTTATAACCCGGGTTCTGCATGTTCGCATTTTCCTTTTTTTCCCCGACTCCGCCCTCGTCATGGAACCATCTCCTCCGTGGTTCCATCGGACCGCGGCCCGACGGGCCCAGTTCACGTCATTTACTGCTCACATTTGATTCGTTGTTTGCAGCAGGGGCTGGACTGCTTCGTGTAGGGGCGAGACCAGAGGGCGTGACTAGCTGCGTGTTGAGTCATCAACTGCGATTTCGCCAGCGCACCTAAAAGCACTCTATTTTCATCTAAAAACTACTTTTGAGTGCATAAAAATGATCGGAAACGTGTGTTTATATGCTTAACTTGCTAACTGTAGTGAAAAAACACATGAAAACTCAGTATTTATTTCGTTTTTTCCAAAAATTCGCAAACCGGAAGTCCGCTCGTTCGTAAATTTCGCCAGCGCACCTAAAAGCACTCTATTTTCATCTAAAAACTACTTTTGAGTGCATAAAAATGATCGGAAACGTGTGTTTATATGCTTAACTTGCTAACTGTAGTGAAAAAACACATGAAAACTCAGTATTTATTTCGTTTTTTCCAAAAATTCGCAAACCGGAAGTCCGCTCGTTCGTAAATTTCGCCAGCGCACCTAAAAGCACTCTATTTTCATCTAAAAACTACTTTTGAGTGCATAAAAATGATCGGAAACGTGTGTTTATATGCTTAACTTGCTAACTGTAGTGAAAAAACACATGAAAACTCAGTATTTATTTCGTTTTTTCCAAAAATTCGCAAACCGGAAGTCCGCTCGTAAATTTCGCCAGCGCACCTAAAAGCACTCTATTTTCATCTAAAAACTACTTTTGAGTGCATAAAAATGATCGGAAACGTGTGTTTATATGCTTAACTTGCTAACTGTAGTGAAAAAACACATGAAAACTCAGTATTTATTTCGTTTTTTCCAAAAATTCGCATTCTGAGCTTTTCGGTAAGAACTGCCCACCCACGTCAAGTGAATACCCCACCCACTTCAAGGCTTGCTCTCCGGACAGTGCGCAATCAACGAGGGCGGGCCAGAGCTGGCTCTGGGCCAACCAGAGACGAGCGGGACCGGGGAGGGCCGGCAAATGCGTAAACGGCTAAAGAGTAAATACACGAAGGACCGGAGGAGAAGGATATCTGGTGTGCTTTGGTTTTGGCAGGGTTCCTGGTTTCTCTGGTCTCTGATGGTTTCAGAGAGGAGTTCTGGTTTCAACAGCTGTTAGCTCAAAACACTAACTCAGAGATCTGATACTGATGAACTCAAGATCTGTATGCCTTCAGAGTATAGAAAACGCATTACGCGATGATTACATAAGAAGAAAACATTCTGGAGAATCCAAGTACCGTGATCGTTAGCCACACATCTGCTAACACATGTTTACCCACACTAGTGCTTCAGCTACAAGCTACACTTAGTCCCTTTATGACAAAGAATAATAAGGTTTTAGGGAAGATTGGCACTTTTGTTACCACGAGGGCCAAAGTTATCTTAGTGGTTAAGGCAAATTATTGCCTTCAGCTACCACTAGAATTACTTCAGAGCTCTACTTTTTAGGCAGCGTGTCACATTTTATCCATGTACTCCCCAGCCAGCATGCATAGTTGGGCCCCACATGGGGTTATTGTGGGCTACTTGGGTAACGAGTGGGCATGGGATTTATCTGGGCTAACTGCATGAGACCCATATGGTTATCCCATAAAGGAACCCATTTTGTTGGCCCTGTTGGGCTAAATATATGGGTCCTATACAGCATTAATGTGGGCTAACTGGCAATGGGACAGAAATGGGCTATTTTACATGGGACCCATGTGGTTTTAGTATAATGGGCCCAGCATGGGAAGCCCATGTGGGCAGACTACATTTACCCCAAGTGGTATAAGAGTGGGCTGACCTTACATGGGTTGAACCTGGGCATGAATATAAAGGTCCCAGTTCGTTTTTATGTGGGTTAACTGCGAATGGGACAGAAATGGGCATTATTATATGGGACCCATGTGGTTTTAATATAATGGGCCCAGCATGGGAAGCCCTTATGGGCCAACTGTATTTACCCCAAGTGAGCTAAATGTGGGATGACCTTACATGGCTTCAACCTGGGCATGTATATATAGGTCCCAGTTCATTTGTATGTGGGCTAACTGGGAATGGGACAGAAATGGGCAATACTATATGGGACCCATGTGGTTTCGGTATAATGGGCCCAGCATGGGAAGCACATGTGGGCTAACTGTATTTACCCCAATTGGGATAAGTGTGGGCTGACCTTACATGGGTTGAACCTGGGGATAGATATATAGGCCCCAGTTCAATTTTATTTGGGCTAACTGGGAATGGGACAGATATGTGAATCAGTATATAGGACCCATGTGATTTTAGTATAATGTGCCCAGCATGGGAAGCCCATGTGGGCTAACTGTATTTATCCCAAGTGGTATCAATGTGGGATCACCTTACATGGGTTCAACCTGGGCATGGATATATAGGGCCCAGTACATTTTTATGTGGGCTAACTGGGAATGGGACAGAAATGGGCATCATTATATGGGACCCATGTGGTTTTAGTATAATGGGCACAATATGGGAAGCCCATGTGTGCTAACTATATTGACCCCAAGTGGGATAAGTGTCGGATGACCTTACATGGGTTCAGCCTTGGCATGGATATATAGACCCCAGTTCATTTTTATGTGGGCTAACTGGGAATGGGACAGAAATGGGCAATACTATATGGGACCCATGTGGTTTCGGTATAATGGGCCCAGCATGGGAAGCCCATGTGGGCTAATTGTATTTATCCCAAGTGGTATAAATGTGGGATCACCTTTCATGGGTTCAACCTGGGCATGGATATATAGGGCCCAGTACATTTTTATGTGGGCTAACTGGGAATGGGACAGAAATGGGCATCATTATATGGGACCCATGTGGTTTTAGTATAATGGTCACAGTATGAGAAGCCCATATGTGCTAACTGTATTGACCCCAAGTGGGATAAGTGTCAGATGACCTTACATGGGTTCAGCCTTGGCATGGATATATAGGCCCCAGTTCATTTTTATGTGGGCTAACTGGGAATGGGACAGAAATGGGCATTATTATATGGGACCCATGTGGTTTTAGTATAATGGGTCCATCATGGGAAGCCCTTATGGGCTAACTGTATTTACCCCCATTGGGATAAGTGTGGGCTGACCTTACATGGGTTGAACCTGGGCATAGATATATTGGCCCCAGTTGAATTTTATTTGGGCTAACTGGGAATGGGACAGATATGCACATCTGTATATGGGACCCATGTGATTTTAGTATAATGTGCCCAGCATGGGAAGCCCATGAGGGCTAACTGTATTTATCCCAAGTGGTATAAATGTGGGATCACCTTACATGGGTTTAACCTGAGCATGGATATATAGGGCCCAGTACATTTTTATATGGGCTAACTGGCAATGGGACAGAAATGGGCAATTTATATGGGACCCATGTGGTACATGCATACTCATCCACCCGGTCTCTACGGTCACAGAACAGTCATCTACTTCACATTCTGAGAACCAAATTAAGGACCATGGGAGACCGGGCTTTCAGTGTGGCTGCCCCCCGCCTGTGGAACTCTCTTCCTGACTGCCTAAGAGCTCCACAGTCACTGGTTGACTTTAAGAGCGGCTTGAAGACCTTTCTTTTTAACCAAGCATACTCTGCCTCCTCATGATTCTATCTTTGATCTTAGTTGATACTGTTATTGATTTTATTTGTTTTATTACTTGTTTTATTGACATTTAATTCTGTTGCACTTTGTAGCACTTTGAGATTTTCATTAATGAAAAGTGCGTTATAAATTGAATTCATTATTATTATTATTAGTAGTATAATGGGCCCTGCATGGGAAGCCCATGTGGGCAGACTGTATTTACCCCAAGTGGTATAAGAGTGGGTTGACCTTTCATGGGTTGAACCTGGGCATGAATGTATAGGTCCCAGTTCGTGTTTATGTGGGATAACTGCGAATTGGACAGAAATGGACATTATTATATGGGACCCATGTGGTTTTAGTATAATGGCCCCAGCATGGGAAGCCCTTATGGGCTAACTTTATTTACCCCAAGTGGGCTAAATGTGGGATGATCTTACATGGCTTCAACTTGGGCATGTATATATAGGCCCCAGTTCATTTTTATGTGGGCTAACTGGGAATGGGACAGAAATGGGCAATATTATATGGGACCCATGTGGTTTCGGTATAATGGGTCCAGCATGGGAAGCACATGTGGGCTAACTGTATTTACCCCAATTGGGATAAGTGTGGGCTGACCTTACATGGGTTGAACCTGGGCATAGATATATTGGTCCCAGTTCGTGTTTATGTGGGATAACTTCGAATGGGACAGACATGGACATTATTATATGGGACCCATGTGGTTTTAGTATAATGGCCCCAGCATGGGAAGCCCTTATGGGCTAACTGTATTTAACCCAAGTGGGCTAAATGTGGGATGACCTTACATGGCTTCAACCTGGGCATGTATATTTAGGCCCCAGTTCATTTTTATGTGGGCTAACTGGGAATGAGACAGAAAAGGGCAATATTATATGGTACCTATGTGGTTTTAGTATAATGGGACCTGCATGGGAAGCCCATGTGGGCAGACTGTATTTACCCCAAGTGGTATAAGAGTGGGCTGACCTTACATGGGTTTAACCTGGGCATGAATGTAGAGGTCCCAGTTCGTGTTTATGTGGGATAAGTGCGAATGGGACAGAAATGGACATTATTATATGGGACCCATGTGGTTTTAGTATAATGGGCCCAGGATGGGAAGCCCTTATGGGCTAACTGTATTTACCCCAAGTGGGCTAAATGTGGGATGACCTTACATGGCTTCAACCTGGGCATGTATATGTAGGCCCCAGTTCATTTTTATGTGGGCTAACTGGGAATGGGACAGAAATGGGCAATATTATATGGGACCCATGTGGTTTCGGTGTAATGGGTCCAGCACGGGAAGCACATGTGGGCTAACTGTATTTACCCCAATTGGGCTAAATGTGGGATGACCTTACATGGCTTCAACCTGGGCATGTATATATAGGCCCCAGCTCATTTTTATGTGGGCTAACTGGGAATGGGACAGATATGTCCAGTCCTCACATCCTTCTACAGGTGTGCAGTGGAGAGCATCCTGTTCTCCAGCATCAATGTGTGGCATGGAGGCTGCACAGCTGCAGAAAGAAAAGCTTTGCAGAGAGTGGTGAAGGCTGCACAGAAGTCTGTTGGAGTCAGTCTCCCCACCATCACAGACATTTACACTTCGAGATGCAGGAAAAAAGCCACCTGCATCATGAAAGACCCCACTCACCCAGCACACACACTCTTTGCCCCACTCCCCTCAGGACGGAGGTTGAGGAGCATCAAATGTAGAACCACTAGACTGAGGAACAGCTTCTACCCTGAGGCTATTAGACTCATGAATAAATAAATAATAAGAATAATCACTGTGAAGTTTTAATTTAATGATTTAATCACTGTGAAATATCACATCATGCTGATGCTGATCTGTTTTCTTGTTGCTGTGTTCATCTGTGACCATCTGCTCATAAAGACTCATGTTCGTGCTGCTGTTTGTAATGACGTTTTTCTATTACTCTAGGGCTTAGTGTATTTCTAGTTGGATGTTTTTCTTAGTTCATATCCTAGATGTTATTACAGTTTTTCTCTTACATTTTGTTGTTGGATGTAACTGGGACCCTGTGTACATAATCTCATTTCATCACATGTACTACATGCGGTGCAAATGACAATAAAGACTCTCTGACTCTGATGTGCATCAGTACATAGGACCCATGTGATTTTAGTATAATGTGCCCAGCATGGGAAGCCCATGTGGGCTAACTGTATTCATCCCAAGTGGTATAAATGGGGGATCAACAGATACAGATTTAAACTATGCATTGAATTTACATTTATAAATTCAATGTATAGTTTAAATCTGTATCTGTTGATCAAAACCAACAAGAATTAAAAGTCATAGTGCCACAATC